>JAEQBH010009136.1:0-92381 GCA_016808115.1 Tetrastigma voinierianum
TAGCATCGATGGTCTTGGCGTTAAGCCAAATTCTCATGACTCACGCTACCCGATGATTAATAGATGGTAACTAATGAATCTCGGTGGATCTATGATAAGCATCACTTTGAACTACAAAATATTACCAAATATAGGTCATTCAAGAATATAAGGGATCTAGCACCAGAGTTCAAATGAAACACCATGCCCGGTGAGTACTGTGAAAACCATAAAGGTATGATTTGCCTTGAATCACACTTTTACATGACCTTTCTTGAGGAGGAAGGGGTTTCCTAGACACTCATCCTCAGAGTTGTCATCCTCGGAGGGTGTTTGGCTAGTAGGAAAGGGGAGAGAAAGTGAGGGAAAATGAGAGAGCGAGAAGAGCGGGGCTGGCGAAGGTTCCGCCCGGAGAAAATTTATTAATGAGCAAAGGGTTCGGGTTCTGATGATGCTTGGGACAAATGTCTTGTCCCCCGGTTAAAGGAAAATTACAAAGAGCGAGGGTAATCAATATTACAAAAGGGATAGTCGGAAGACACAAAGTCTCAGTAGAAAAGTCAAAGTCAAAGCGGCATGAGCAATTAGCACAGGGAGGCTAACCAATTACGGGTTGCAAAGTGGCTACACTGCGAGAATTTGCAGAGGTTATAAAAATTCGTAGCCTGCTCCATTTTTTTCTTTTGCTTTCTGCATTGCAGCTCTGAGTTCATCTTGGCTTCTTCATGATTAAGCTGACTCAATAACTTGGAACAAATAGCCTGCAAAAACAAAAAAACTTGCCACAAAATTTGATTAGTAGCCTTGCTAGGTCCTTAACATGCCAATTGGGTTAATTAGGCTGATTAGTACACAAAAAGTGCTCAAAACCTGTATTAATAAGGGTGTAAAATAGCACTTTTTAGGTAGTAATCACACCCCTCAACCGACACATTGCTAGTCCCTTAGCAATGAAAGAAGAAAGCAATCAAAATAAAAAATTTGCTATATATGTCGTAAACAAAATTTTTTTTTCAAAAAGTAAGGAGGATAAAACCTAACCTTCGACCAAAGTCCATCAAAGAATCCTACCCAATGATTGTCTCAAGAAGAGTAAGTGCTATGCAAAAACCAAGTATCAAAACAGTGTCAACTCCTAGAGAGAACCCGACTAAAACCTTCCACTTAAAAACTAAGTGATTTGATTTGATTAGGTTTTAATAAAGCTGTCATTTGTTCTCCTGACCTAGCTCTTGTCTAAACCTAGCAGACTAACCAACCTCAATAAATCAGGACCCACTTTTATTCCACAACTCCTTTTTTTTTTTGTTGTAGGGGTGCAATGTTGAGGTATCAAACTCCTGGTGTTCATGCTTGAGGGGTGCAGAGTGACTCGACGGTGGGTTTAGGGCAGCCGAGTCGTAGGATCTTTCGACCACTAACTCTTAGGGTTTCACCGGACTTTTAATGAGTTCCAAACTCCAGCACCTACAATTTGCTAACTCCTGCCTATTCACCCATGTGTATCGATCTGAAGTCGTTGGCTCTAACTAGTTGGCTTAGGGCACCGAGCTTTAAGACTTTATTATACCCACTTAGAGCTAGTGCTGCGGTTTTGAGACAAAGCGTCCTGAGAATTTCTTTTCTTTTCTTTTTCTTTTGTTTTCTTTTCTTTTGAAAGACTCATTTGGTCTTTTTATTCGAAGTCCCAGGCCTGTATAGGTGAGGTGAAGGTACTAAATTTTGGGGACTTTGCGGGCTTAGAGAGCGAAATGGGTTTTTCGACCCATCATGAAATCTAATGTGCCTGCAGTGTGTGGTTAGTTCAATGTGGAAGAAAAAAAGGTCGAATGCCATAAGAATTTCAACATGTTATCAACTCAACTAGGCATAAGACAATTCTAACATTAACAACATTGGAACAAAATTTCAATTTCTCATACTGCAAGCTGGGCATTACAAAATTTTTTTCCCTGAAAATCAGAAACTGAAAGCATGAACTAGAAACTAAAAACATGAACTATATTGTAAAAAAAAACTAACTAACAAGCCATTCAATTAAACAAAGACTTGCTCAAAAACATAAGCAAACACTTCCTTCATTAACTCCTGACGAAATTCAACTTGTCCTCGTGTGGCTATAGATAAATTTAAGGAGAAGTGATACCTCCTTGATGAAATGTACCCATTTTTGGATAGGAGACTTCACAAGCTTTCCACCGAGACCTTATTCACTCCATTTGGGCTTCAAATGAACAAGTTGGAAGAAGAAAAGAGAGGAAAAAAGTGACAAGTTGGAGAATTTTGAAAATTACACCTTTATAATAATCTCAAAAATGTTCTTTCTGGCTATATTTAGATTCTAAACTCTCTAAGCTTTCCAACGATACCAAAATTTTTAAACAGAAGTTCGGATGAAAAGTTATGGTCGAAACTAAATAGAGTGCAAAATTGGGGTGGGGGGAGAGCTCAGCTGTAACAAATGTACGTTACTATTTTTTTTTTTTTTTTTTTTTGAGATACAATTTTTTTGAAATATGTATATTTATTAATATATGAATAAAAGAAAAGATTTTTTTTTACTAACATTGTTTCTATTGTAGTGTTGCCATTTTTGTCTTTTCCTGTGAATTTGCTCCGTACGTTGTTATAGTGGGGTTGCGAAATTTTGCAACCGTTGCGATATTTCGCAGGGTTATGAAATTTCGCAACCGCTACGAAAATTTCTTGGATCTTTCCTCTAAACTTTGGACCTCCCTGCTGTAAAAATTTGACACAAACTGTAAAAATGAACATAGGAAAAATTAAACAAAATGCAGAAAAATAAAAAATAAGCTAGAAACAAAGATTAACTTAAAATTAGAGAAAATCTAAAGAGACAAATTGAATAAAGCAAAAAAAAAAAAAAATCAAAACAAAAGTGAGTGAACTCTACGATCATCATGGGAGGCCCGAGTCCCTCCTCAAACCGATTTCTTAAGCCTTGTCTCGTGGCTTTGGGAGGGCTGGGTGGGCTAGTGAAGAATTGGGGTTCGAGGTCTTTCGAAATCCCGAACTTCATGATAAGAGCCATCCCATTGCCTTGCGGTATGATTACTGATGTCTTTGATGTAGTGACAAAGAAGTTTGAACAGTGCCACTAATTTCCTAAAGTATTACTGACCGATTGCAGATGGGATGGCCTTAGCGGTAGGTGTTTGAGTGTTGAATGTCTTTTGCAAGTATAGGTAGGATGTGCGGTAGATTCGAGAGGGTGTTCTTTGGTAGTGAACGAGGGAAGTGGTTTAAGAATAGGCTTTTGGGGTTCTTCCACTACTTCCTTCCCATTGCTTTCCTCAGTCAGCAATGGGGAGATTGCTTCTTTCTTTTCCATGAATGAGCTCACCAGCACCAATGTCGAGATTCGAGATAACCCCTTCGAATATTCGTGAAATTCTCTATCGACCCTTCTTTATGCTTCTTTGTTAACTGATGCTCCTCCACCATGGTGTCAATCAGGCACTCTTCCTCTGGATTCTCTTCCTCTGGATAAACATGTTGTTGATTGGTAAGCCTTGAAATTGATTTCTGCAGGTTATCAAATTTTGTTGATGTAGTGACAAAAGTTTGAACAATTGCCACTAATTTCCTAAAGGATTGCACAGACAGTGCAGATGGGATGACCTTAGCAGTAGGTGTTTCAGGTGTTGAATGTCTTTGCGAAGTATAAGCGGGGATGTGCATTGGAGTGAGGGTGTTGCCAGTAATGAACCAAGGGAAGTGGTTTTAGAATAGGCTTTTGGGGTTCTTCCTACTTCCTTCCCATTACTTTCCTCGATCGGCAATGGGAGATTGCTTCTTTCTTTCCATGGACAAAACAATACTTTGATAATAGAGGATTGGACCAGCCCCTTGAATATTCGATAAAATTCTCTATCGACCTTCTTGTATTTCTTTGGTGACATGCTCACTCACCATGGTGTCAATCGGGCACTCTCTTATAAGGATTCTCTTCCTCTGGATAAACATGTTGTTGATTGGCAAGCCTTGAAATTGATTTCTGCAGGTTATCAAATTTTTGATCAATTTCTCTTTGAAGTCCATCAATTCTCTTGTCCACATTGTTTTCCATAGTGTCAATTTTCTGACTTAATTGAGCATTGATTGTCTTCTGCTTTTCCACAAAGTCACCCACCAGCTTACTAAGGTTCAGAATGACTTGTTCAACTGGAGAGGTTAACTGTGGTGGTTGGCGAGATGAAGCATATCTGCATGGAGTCTTGGTTTCAAAAATTTGGGTGGTTCCCAAACTAGGGTTGTACTTCCATGGTCGTTAGTTGGAACAGTGTGGTGCACTCACCCATGGAGAGTGTCTATAATCCCTCATGGATTTATATGCACTGGGGTTTTCCCTCATGGGAGTGCGACTGTGTTGCTCCTGCAGGTGATTCCATTTGATCCATGTTTGAGAATCCGCTGCGGCTTTTGGTTCTTGTGGGGCCGACCTTGACCTTTTGCCTCGAATTCCTTACCTTTGAAACATGCACTCCTGCTGGAAAACAGGGCAACAGCAAAGAAGAAAAAAAGAAAAATAATTCTACCTAAAAAGAGGTAATGTTATTTAAAAAAAATAGCAGTGAAACAAAATTAACAAATTGATAGAAAAATGCTGCAGCAGAAAAATAGTAAATTCATATTACTTGTGATGAGGATTACTAGTGTTCAACAGTTCATCACGTGCACTAAGGCTCCATCCCCGGCAACGACACCATTTGATTCATGGCATGGAGGGTTTCTGGAATCAACAAAATTTATAACCTAATTCCTCCTATGCGGTAGCAGGCTCACTATGATATAGTGAATTCTAGAGGTCGAAAAGCAGGGGATGAGTTTTCTTCGCACAAATGATTTGTAGTGAGGTTCAAAATGGTGAATTCAATTTGGATTTTGGGTTTTCATAAAAACAATGGGTTTTGATGGTGGAAACTGAAAATGAAATGAAATAAAATGTAACTCCTTGAAGTGTTAGGTCACTGAGGTTGGATTCCTAGGGCAACTGAGGGTTTCCAGGGTCCTTTCCTCGCTTTAGGGAGGATGACCTATAGTCATTTCCCGAACCAGATCTTCATGTGACTATAAAGCGGCCATAATAACTATTCTTTTTGAAAATGGTAATCACTCAACATCGATAGTCTCGACGGTAAAGAAACAATTCTCATAATTACGCTGATGATTAATAGATGGTAGCTAATGAATCTTTCGGTGGATCTGGCAATAAGCATCACGAACCTAAAAAAGATTACGAATATAGGTCATTCAAAGGTGAATCTAAGAGATCTAAACCTAGAGTTCAAATGAAACACAAAACTGCCAGCAATGAGTACTGCGTGAAAACCATGAGAACCTCCAGTTGCTTTCGGATCTTGCTTTGGTGGCATCTCGCTTGAGGAGGAAGGGTTTACAGATGCTCATCCTCAGAGTTGTCATCCTCGAAGGGTGTTTGGCTATGAGAAAAGGGAGAAAGTGGGGAAAATGAGAGCGAAAGAGCGGGAGCTGAAGGTTCCAGCAGGGATTTATTAATGAGTAAAGGGTTCGTTCTGAGTGATGCTTGGGACCATCTTGTCCCTGGCGAAAAAATTACAAAAGAACTGAATTAATCACTATTACAAGAGGGACAATTTAGGAAGACCGCAAAGTCTGATAGAATAGTCAAAAGTCAAAACAGCATGAACAATGGTGTAGGAAATTGCAAATTAAAGTTATGAAAATTCCACGTCTGCTCCATTCTTTCTTTTGCTTTCTACATTCGACTACGAGGATTAATCTTGGCTTCTTCATGATTGAGGCGACTCGATAACTTACAGACAAATAGCACAAGCAGCCAAAACTTGCCCTGAGAAATTTTGATTGAAGTAGCCTTGCTAGATCCTTATTTTGTGTAATTAGGTTAATTAGACTGATTAGTACACAAAAGTGCTCAAACACATTATTGATAAGAGTTGTAAATAGCACTTTTGGGTAGTAATCAAGAAGTCGAGGACCTTGATATGTCCAGTCGGGTGTACCTTTACGGAAGATAAATTTTAAAAATAGGAAATAATGAGCTAAAAGAGCTTAGTGAATGTGCTTTATAAAATGCTTGCTTTTAAGAAAATGTCACCAAAATTTGTAAAACTATCTTTTACAAAACACTTCGAAAACCTTGCTTCTTGCTATAAAGTTTCTAAAACTTTTTCGTAAAAAATGCTTGCTTGCTTATCGGTGATTGATTTTAAAAATTTGTATGTAAAAATGCTTATAAATATAATGATCAACCAGAAGGCCTTTCTTGCTTACTTATTACCTAGTAAACATGGGAAACTTGTGTCTTTCACGGAGTGGGTGGAAGGGACCTCGTGTCCACATCACCTGTCCAGGTAGTATGGTGGGTCTCATCACCGCATAATAAGCCTAAGCCTTGGCCCAATCCTATACTCCCGGTATGTGCTGCGGTCCTCCTCTAATATGCCCCATTAACAGGCTAGTTTTCGATCGAAATGGAAATATAAAATGCAATGAAATCATGTCTTAACTTCCCTGTGCACATACGGAATACCTCACATTCGAGTAATGCTTGCATAAGACTAAATTTCTTAGGCTAACTTATAAAATATAATTTCTTTTGCTTGCTAAATAAAACATATTGCTTTCTTGCTTGCTTTATAAAATATGGTTTAACAAATCAAAACCATAAGCTTTAAAATATGGTTTAACAAATCAAAACCATAACATACAAATCGTAAAACGATTTATAAACAATACACTAGTATTAAAAAATAAGGTTAGAACACTCACCTTTCCTGTTTATAATAGTTGAGCATGACTTTCTGATTTCTCTTGCCTCCGGCTTTTACTCTACATTTTCGAGAATAAGTAAAAAGCATTAATTGCTGCGTGTCAGCGTAAGAACTTAATATAGGCTTACAAGCGACTATTTTGAAAGCAGTTCGGATTTTAGCAGAACACATGCAAGTCATTAGGGTCACACAACATTTATATAAATCGAGATGACAATTACCCTTGACCTGAAAAAAGCCCCCTTAAAACCGCTAATTTTGGCAAGAGCTTTTCCAAGCGACCTAGCTATCCTTATACATTTCAAGCGAAATTCGACGGGGACCACATTACAAGTTGAGAGGCACAAATTCAGTCAAAATATTCAACTATAAATACTTTCCACATACCATTCAGCCAAGAGATATCAAAAGGTTCAAATTTTGCTCTGATGCGTAATAAATTGACGCTCTCCACAAAATACTCTCTTGAGGTCTGGCGAGACTTTTAAAGAAAAATCACGGAAATAAATGGCCAGTTTACCCCTGGTAAAAACATGCTTACTTAGTAAACTTGGAATGAAAATGTGTTAACTTTTGTTAGCCACTTCCAATTCCTATCCGATTCGGCATCAATCTAAGCACTTAGGACCTTAATCCGTTACAAATAGCAAGGAAAACACTCTATTATTATTCAACTTGAAAAGTTGGAATTCTATTCAATCTATTAAAAAATTACAATTAACCACTTATAACAACATTTCAAACCAACCACTTAACTTTTAAGCTAAAGATTTCATTTAGGCCATAAATTAAACACATGGTGGGCATCTATATAATAAACCCTAACTTAGAATTCACTTACAAATCATGCCCAAACCTTGAAATCAACCACACAATCAAGCAAGATGCATACAAGAAGCAAAACCCATTGCATTAATTTTGAAAAATAGCAAGTTTTCATGGTAAATTACCAACCTTGGTTTTCCTTGTGATTCTTGCCCAAATGAAGTAACTCTTGCTTAATTGATTCACCAACCTTGCTCTCCACCTTCCAAGGACTAAAACCCTTGCAAAAACTCAAGAAAAAGCCAAAGAAATCATCACCTTCCCTCTAAGTGAAGCTCACGACCATTTCTTCCCCAAATGGGTTGATTTTTCTTTTCTTACAGTCTCAATGACAACTTTAACTGGTTTGTAGCCCCAAAACCAGGGGTCAGTTGACGACCCGTCGGCAGGTGGAAACACGTGAATCCGGTGACGGAGCATCTCTCACGAAAATCGAGAGCGGAGTCTTCTTTGTATGGGAGCTCTACCCAAATA
The DNA here is from genome assembly GCA_016808115.1 of Tetrastigma voinierianum. Classification (NCBI taxonomy): domain Eukaryota; kingdom Viridiplantae; phylum Streptophyta; class Magnoliopsida; order Vitales; family Vitaceae; genus Tetrastigma; species Tetrastigma voinierianum. Next base: position 8,073 of record JAEQBH010009136.1, read on the forward strand.
CAACACATGTACTCTTTGTTCAATCAACATCAATCACATGACTATCTATATCGAGTAAGCGACCTCTTGGGCCCTGCCTCTGTCTCATCACAATATCTATATCTGACTATATCGATAGTTTCGAGTTCAAATTTTACTCTTATACAACATATATTAAAATTAGAATTATAATACATGTCATACATCATAACCCAACCACAATCCGACTTTCTTCATGATCTCTAGGATAGGCCTGTCTCTCGCACGCTCTGTGCACGTAAATAATATCCCTACGACGGGGTGAGCTATGCTGATAGTGGAATCACCTAAGTGGGCTACTCTCCGCTAAGTGCATATGCAATGTTCCAAATAAAACACATTCAAGCAAATGCATGATCCTACTCAACGTCTAATCGATCATCTGTACCCGAAGTCCTCACCGACTCCTTCCACACTCGCCTAAGCCCTCATATGAGAATTATTATGCTTTATTTTCGTGGACAAACTGGCTGTATATATATCAACTGGGCCGCCTCCGACGACATTGATATTATTTATGGACTACTCCTTCAATAGACAATTAAAGGCCTCGACGTATCGATATTTTTAGTATGGACTACCCTCCGATCATTTTTAGTTTTATACAACCCTCCGAAACCATTCTCTCTAAACTCACCTCATGCACTCACTCCTATCATCCTAGGGTGCCCTCAAAGGCATATGGAATGCACATTAATTCCATTACAGTTTATATCACATGTAAATATATAAACACGATATATTCACATAAAATCATCACACAATCATGTTATGCAATTTCACATTCCATCACATCAAAATTAGCTCATGGGCTAATGATCAAACACGAGCAATTCTACTGAATTACCCGAATTAAACACATTAATTCACAAAAATTATTTTTCAGGAACACTATTCCCTGGAATGTTGAAACCCCTGCTACTATTCCCAGAATCATTTCAATCACTCCGCTCACTTTAGTGAACCTCGGGTTTCACTCGCCATTTCCAAATTTCCTTATACAAACTAACACAATTGATGCAGTACAAAGTATACCACCAACCACCTAACAGCCTGGTGACAGCCACGAACACCAATCTGGGTTCCATAAATTAGAACAATTCTACCCCATAAGCTGACCGATCAAATACTCTCACTACTATCTAACTCAAACATTCACAAAGTATTTAAACGAAGAATAAAACCCAAGTAGGGAGAAATCCCATACCTCCTTGAGTTTGTCAAAACTCCTCATCCCAAGGCTCCACGCTGTGACCTCTCCGCGTAGAGCAGCCTTTCCTCTCGTCCCGACGACCCGACGGCCTGATCTCCCATTTTAGAGAGAAGCCCAACCTTCACTCCCAAAACCTTCAATTCTCACCCTACGCATCTCCTCCCCACGCTGGGTTTTTACCCTTTAAAATTGGGGTACACAAACACTATTGACTATACTTTGTCTTTTCTAACTTAAACACCTAAAACGACGCTGATGTCCCTTTTCCTGGGCTTGACACTCCTACCTATCTCTACTGGTCCATTTTCATCATTTCTCTACTCATACCCACTTACATGCTTGTTACGTGTTATATGTGACTTTCGTTGCATCGAAAATGGTTTTACGGCACCCGAACCGCGATGCCTAGAAAAACGTGTAAATTTCGTCTGTCTCAGAATTCGACGAAATTCGACATGCTAGCTAGATTTCGTGAGACGATTCCAACGGTGAAATCCGTTTCATCATCCGAGATCCAGAGAATAAATTTTGGATTTTTAACCGAAATTACAATTCTCATAATGTAAATTACGATTGGCCTCTTTTCCGTAAATTGAATTTCTGCCCATGTTAAAGCCTCCATGATTTGTACTTTCACCTCCACTTTCTCCTTAATTCCTGCAAAGTGCCATAATTATTTGAAAACTTTGCAATTTCATCGTTAAAAAACAACTTTCAAAAATACTAATATGAATTAACCACGCAGAAGCCTTTCAAGACATACACGAATCTCTACGACACGCACTATACACCCTCTGGGATTCGGGTGTTACATGTAGGGCCTAAGGAACAATAGGAAGCTCACAAAGGGAGAGTCTGACCTTTGAGTTGGCAATGGTGCAAGAGTTACAGTTATTGACATATGGACTTATGTTTTAAACCCCCTTAGTGATCTTTGTTTAAATTTGGATGATTGCTGTTATGTCCCAACATCAATTTTCAGTTTCTTATTTGAATAAGAAATCATTTTAATGGTGTTAATTTAACACATGCTGGTGGTATATTAAGCAATGGAATTAATATATTAGATATGCCCTATCCAATTTTAAATGTTAATGACAATAAAAGGTCAGAGGGAGATAATATGAAATCATCATTTTTGGCATTGTCACCTTGGCCATATAAGCTAGAGACACATGATTGAGTTACAGAAGAGTGGTAGCTCGGGGTCATTTGATTGTTATTCATTTGACAAATGTGAATCTTGCATGTTAGGAAAAGATGGCTAAGTTGCCCTTTATCGGAAATGGTGAACATGACGGTGAACCATTATACCTAATATATAAAGATGTATGAGGTCCAATGTTCACACATGCCAGAGGTGGTTTCATCTACTTACTTCATTACCTTTATCCATGATCATTCAAGCTATGGGTACTTGTATCTTATGAGATATAAATCTTAATCCTTTCAATAGTTAAGAGAATTCAGAAGTGAAGTGGAGAAATGGCTTGGGAGAAGTATAAAATCACTTAGATGAGAACCAAGTGGTGATACTTAAGCCAAGAGTTTCTAAGTTATCTCTGGGATAATGAGACTTTATTTCAATGGACTCCACCTTACACACCACATCAAGTGGTGTGGCGCTAAGAGGACAAACTAAACCTTGTTGGACTTGGTAAGGTCTATGATGGGCAAGACAGACCTACACAAATCCCTTTAGATTCAAGCACGTGAGACTATTATTTAAGAGTTAAACAAGGTCAAATCCAAGTTAGTCGAGGTTACTTCATATCCCTATCTTTCTCACCCTAAAGGTAGCCAGGGGTTGCTCCCAACTATAAAAAGCAAACTATGTTAGGCAAGCTAGAAGCTGTCGATAGGTTTTACATTTTAGGATATCTAAGAAACAAATGGATATCAATTCAACAACACTTTGGAACAAAGGTTGCTTGTTTCAGAGCATGTTGTCTTCTTAGAGAAAGAGTTTCTTCTAAGAGAAGACAATGGGAGCAAGCATGAACTTGGTGAAGTTTAAAGTGCTTAAATAGACGCAGATCAATTAGCTTATTCTAAGGCTGTTATTCATGTTGATGAAGTAACAACTGATCCTTCTAAAACACAAGCATATCGTAGCATAAGTAGGATACATACTGTTTTAGAGAAATATGGATTTCTCATTAGTGAATAGTGAGACGTATTGCTCATAGAGGTCAATGAGCCTACTACCTAAGATGAATCTATAAATAGTTTAGAGTCCACGGCCAGTGGCTTGAAGCCATGAAATTAAATGGATTCCATGTAAGTAAACCAAGTATGGACTTTGGTTGAACTACTGAAGGTATAAAATCCATAGAGTGCAAGTGAATTTGCAAAAAGAAGACCAACATGGAAGGTAATGTGATTACCTATAAGGCTAAGCTTATAGCCAAGGGTTATCGTCTAAAATAAGGAATTGACTATGATGAGACTTTTAGTCAGTTAGCTATGCTTAAATCCAAAAGGATACTCCTTGCCATTGCTACTCATTATGACTATGAGTTATGGAAAATGGATGTGAAGACCACTTTCCACAAAGGAAACCTTAGTAAGGATGTGTACACGACACAACCAGAGGTCTTCACACCTGGAAATGGTAATAAAGGTATCTGAGCTTGGTGGATTTATGGATTGAATGGCTCTAGGAGTTGGAATATTCGATTTGATGAGACAATCAAAGAGTTTGGTTTCTCTCAAAATGTTGATGAAGCTTGCGTGTACAAGAAGGTTAGTGGGAGTGTAGTCGTATTCCTAATATTATATGTGGATGACATATTAATTAGTGGAAATGATGTCTTAGTTAGGAGTCAGAATACTCCAGGCTTGATGAGGCAAATCAAAGTGTTTAGTTTCTCTCAAAAATCACGGATGAAGTTATTATGTACACAAAAGGTAGTAAGTGCAGTCTTATTCCTAATATTATATGTGGATGACATATTAATTATTGGAAACAACGTCTTAGTTTACAATCTGTCAATATATTGGTTATCCAAGAATTTCTCCATGAAAGACCTTGGAGAAGCAACCTAATCATTGAGGATATAGATCTATAGAGAGAGATCGGGAAGGTTGCGTTGTCTTTCATAGTCTACATACATAACTTAGATGCTTGATACTAGACAAGAAAATTGATATGGTAGGATAGAAACACCACTCCAAAGATAAGAATTTGGTTTAACTCACCACTAAAGGGAATTCACCCAAGAGATAATAAACTAAGAGAGACAATCACAAAGATTGAATTCTGAAATCTAAATAACGATCAATAAACAAAAGATCCTTCAAAATTCGTTTTCCCCATGCCTTATACTTGGAACATCCGTCTAAGAATAGGAAAAGGTAGAAATAGGGTTCCAATAAAGCACATACACTAAAACAAACCACAATGAATGTATTTAAACTAATTTGACTACTAAAGATGAAGATATGACCAATTTCTAATGTTTCTAATTAACTACACATGGCTAGAAGAAACATTAAAATAAATAGTGGGTTGGTAAAAAACTAAGTTTTGGGCCTTGAGTACTTCATGGACCATCAACCCAAAATTAGACTCCATTGGGCTCTTATTGGATAAATTCATATTAGGCTTTGGTTGCTCAAGTGCATCATTCTCCCCTTGTTGAAAAAGACTCGTCCTCGAGTCTATTAGCTCATCATCTTCATATGGAGAAAGATTTGAGACATTGAAAGTTGCTGAAACTCCATAGTTACTAGGAAGCTTTACTTTGTAAGCATTGTCATTAATCTTCTGAATAATCTTAAAAGTTCCATTTGCCCGGGGCTGAAGTTTCACAAACCTTATATTTGGAAACCTTTCTTTTCTCAAATGAATCCACACCAAATCTCTTTCTTTAAACATAACTTTCTTTTGGTGCTTATCTTCTTGCTTCTTGTACCTTTCGGTTTGCTTCAAAATTTTGTCTCTCACTTGCTCTTGTGTTTTCTTGATGAATTTAGCTCTTTCATTAAGCACCTACTAAAGTGATCGGTAAAGTGAATATAGGCTAGATCAGCGAGAGAAGGGCGATAGGATTCATACCATAAACCGCTTCAAAAGGAGAACAACTAGTAGTTTGACTTGTAGAACGATTGTAAACAAACTTTACAAACTCAACATGAGGTAGTAAGCTCTCCCATTCTCTAACATTTCTTTTTTTTCACGACTTCTAGCTATTTTTGAGACCTATTAACAACTTCAATTTTTCTATCTGTTTGTGGGTGATGAGATGAACTAAATTGAAGCTTATTTCCCAACTTCTTCTAAAGAGTTCTCCAAAAGTGACTTAAAATTTTTGAATCACGATCAAAAGTGATGGATTTTTGAATGCCTTGAAGCTTAAAAATCTAATTGAAATATAGATCAGCAACATGAGTAGCATCTGAAGTGTTGTTGCAAGAAACAAAATAGAGCGATCTACTACCCTAAGAGTGAATCTTTACCTCTTTGAGTTCTTGGCCTGATGATTCCCGTACTCACATCTTCTCCTTGGTCTTTCTTTGGAATTGGAAGGAGAATACAAATCCGGCATTGTTTCTGTGCATCTTAGCTTTCGACAAATGCTGCACCTACTCACGATCTTCTCGACATATTTGTCTGAAGCTTGGGCTAGTAGATTTTCTTGCTTCAGAATCAATGTTTTTCATCTATCTACGACCTCTGCAGCCCTCCGCATGAGCCTCCGAGTGGCTTCTCTAGATGATAATTGGAATACCAAGTTATTTACCCCTTTGAAAAGATAGCCATCATGGATCTTTGGTCCGCAAATAAGCTTTCTAAGATTGCCAAAATCATAATCATTTTTCATAAAAGGTTTTAACAATCTAAAACCAACCGGTATAAGGGTGCACCAGCATTCGCCAGCGTGCCTCTACTTTCGATGCCTATCTTGCCTTGTTGTTTACAGATTTATATTTAAGAAAAAGTGAAAAAGTTTGGAAAAAATTCTACACATTTTCATGTCGAGCACCTAGCTTGTATTGAGTGCTTAAGTACTTTAATGCTTTATGATATGAATAGAGCAAAAGCTCCTTAGGCAACAAGTAGTGATTCCAATGACTAAGAGCTCAGGCTAATGGCGTGAACTTTTTTCATATGTGGAATGCTTACACTTTGCATTGTTCAACTTTTCACTAAAGAAAGAGTTGGAGTAACTGTCAGCTAGAACAGCTCAGTTCATTGGATGCACGCGTCAATTTAAATAATTTCTTTGAAATTTGGAAGTGTTAGAGCCCAAGGCGGTTGTCATATTTCTTTTATTCGGCTTCAAAGCTTTCTTGACCCTCCTTGGTTCATTTGAAAACTCCTCCTTTCATGCATTCGGTGATGAGCCACTAGGTCTTTGAAATGCTTGATGAATTTTATTAGAACTAAGCCCTAGATAAATGAGTGGAGTTTAATTAGTTGAACCATTGAACTTATATGGTCTAATTATAAGCCTAAATATCTAAGTGGATTCATTGGTCTACTAAGCCTATTATAAATATAACATTATATTTAGGTTTTGATGTGATAATAATTTAGAGGGAAGAGAATTTCTCTATGTCATAGATCTAAAAGCAAAAAGACGTTGGATTGTTCTTGGAGCCCACACTCTATGATCAAGACTTGAAATCAGTTATTGCTTGGAAGATTCGCAGATTAGTTACATTCCGATTAGTATGCCGTTTCTTATCTTCTATTAGTAAATCATAGATTTCTAGATAGATGTCTAAAGATTAACATTTGTTATTAAAAATTTGGTTTCTAATTTCTGTCTTAAATCCCAGATTTCATATTTAATAACTAATAATAATATATAATAATTTTTATTGTTGATATTTGTTCATGAATAGATTAAATAGTATTCTTTAATAAAAATATTTGTTTTGTCATACATGAAAGTCAAACTAAACATAAGAGATGTGTGCAATTGATGATACATTTGGTGCACAAATCTGTTTAGTGAATAATATACTTCATGTAATTCTTCATGCACAAATCCGTTTTTTGAAGTAGAAGCATTTTCATTAAAGTATATGGTTCCTTTCATTCAGTTCGTTTGAACAGAGTTTTGTAATTATTTGCTTAACTAATTTTGGATTATTTTTGTACATTAAGAAAAATCCTAGATGAATTAAGTTTAATTAATTCAGAGATGATGAATTAAATTATTTTTAACTAGATTTATAAATGTGCCCAAATAAATACGTAATTTAATTTATTATTAGAAGCTAAATTATATTTTAACAAGATTTATCTTATAATGATAATTATTAAATAGATAAATAATTTAATTTATTATGAGGAATTAAATTATTTTAGCCAAGATTTATAAATGTTAAATAGATAAGTAATTTAATAATAGGAATTAAAGTATATTTTAACAGATTTATCTTATAATAAATAATGTATATAGATAAATAATTTAATTTATTAATAGTAATGGATTTAATCAGACGTGTTTGTTGTTTTAAGGTATTTAGAATTATTAAGAACTAAAAGTAAACAACTTACATATTCAAGAAAATTATCATTTAATATGTTTATAGTGTTTATTCTAGAGAATTAGTTTACAGTATAGAGAAATATGCTAAATTAAAAAATTAAAGATAATATGGTTGAATTTAGAATATCAGGATATGTCATAAACTTGAAACACTTGGGTTTTAAATAACAAGTGAGGAGAGGTTTTGCAGCATCATTCCATTTGAAAAGGGTATTGGGATTCATGTTTGGATCGACTAAGTTGCCCAGGACAAATGTGGATCCTGGATTAAGAGACTCCTTACTTATATGGTTAGTGTAAATATTTTTAGTAGAGTAACTATTAAGGGTTGGGACTCTTTACTTAAGAAATATTGAAACTAAGATCGATGGTGCATATTCTTATGAAGAAAGAATATCATGAAACTATCTAAAATTGTCCCTATTTATTTTACGAAGAGGCGAAATTTTAAGGAGTAAGTCCATCACCTAGTCTAAGGATAAGTGACTTTTGAGATTGATTAGATAATATATCTTATTAACTTTGAGAAGCTAGACCGGCTGGGAATTAGGATGGCAGTTCTCCTTGGAAGTTAATTTATTATATATTGATGTGTATAATTTTAAGTGTTGCTATTATATACTTTTAGTGCAAATTACCTTATATTATACATGTCTTATACTGTAATGAACACATACTAAAAAACACAATTTTGATTCTCAAGATAAATATGTTTATGTTATTCTTCAGATTAGCATCGATCATTCATGCTATAGGGGATATTAGTTGTAGTTTTGCATGTTTATTTGTGAATTCTGAAAGAATTTAATTTAATTTTCTAATTATATGTGTGAAAGAAAAGCCTAAGAGACTGTTATAAACACATTAATGAATGATTTATATCAAATTGATTGTGTTGTGATTCGAGTTAATAATGAAAAAAATCGTGTTTGTAAAGAAAAGAGCTTTAATCAATCGAACTTCCGGTTATAACACTTAAGGCTTGGTCACATAATTGAAAAGAAGAATACAAAGACTAGTGGGTTGGCTGGCCCATTGTACTTTGGCCACTAGAGTAGCTTCTACCACTGTATTAGAATTGTATTCAAAGTAAAATGACCGAGATATCGCTATTACCTATGAGCCCATGGCCCAGGGTGAATTTGTGACGTCGACGGAGAACTCATGGATGTCAGGTGCTTTGTTTCCACCTCGTCATCCCTTTTTAGGGACTCAGTTATGTGGATACGTCTAACTGGTTAGGGGCTCTGCCCAATAAAACCTGTCTGAAGCACAGCGAAAACTTGAACAATATAATACAATGACTTCATGGGTCGATTATGGTGGTATTTCACTTAAGGGCCATCACTATAGAATGTCTGAGATAATTACCATAGTCCTCAAGTTTCAGTGCCAAGCACTTTTATAAATATTACAAATTAGAACAAGGTTGTTCCAAGTATTTTTAATTCTTTTACACAAAATACAAGCTAGAACTAGTTTGTTCCAAACTTCTTTAAAAATGAATCACGGCCTTTCGGCTTTCTTCATAATCTGCATTTCGAGTGAGTAGCGTCCGCTGCATACTCCACATTGCACCGAAAGGGGTCCCACGATGGGGTGAGCAATGTCAGTAGGGCCAAACTCCTACGGGAGTACTCTCTTTAAGTTCTACGATGCCATGTTCACCTGTTCAGCATTCAGTAAATCACGGTTTCTACATGGAATGCCTACATGCCATAAATGAAATTGTCACTCACCATGCACTGCTTGAGTCCTCACCGACTCCCTCGCACATGCTTATGTCAAATTCTTAAACTTATAAGATTTAGTGTTTCACCTAAGCGGCCTTTATCTAAAACAAAAAGTTTTTTTTAAACTTCGTTGGACATCCTCAAGATAAACAGATTTATTTCAAAGCCATTGACAATCTCAATAAACAACTTTTCATTCAAGCATTGATTAATCTCAGAATGTAACTAATGAAAGCTATTGGACAATCTAGATAAGCGACTTTATTCAAAGCATCGGACAAACTCAAATAAATATTTATTTAAAAGCATTGGACAATCTCCGGTAAACAACTTTATTCAAAAGCATTGGACAATCTCCGATAAACAGCTTTAATCAAAGCTTTTGGACAATCTCCGATAAACAACTTTATTCAAAAGCATCGGACAAACTCCGATAAATAGCTTTATTCAAAAGCATTGGAAAATCTCCGATAAACAACTTTATTCAAAAGAATTGGACAATCTCCCGATAACTATAACGCTATTAAGAAGCTATTGGACGATCTTCGATAAATGAACACTTAAAAGCATTGGATAATCTCGATAAACGACATTATTCAAAAGCATTGGACAATTTTAGATAAACAACTTTTGTATTCAAAAAGCATTGGACGAAACTCTCATTAAAACGGCTTTATTAAGCTATTGGGCGATCTACGATATAGCTGACCAGCGATGAAACAATCTCGAATCTGCCAGCTTTATTCCAACCTTGTAATCTTGATATGTATATTTAAAAAGCATTGAGACAAACTCGATAAATGACTTTATTCAAAAGCATTGGGCAAATCTAGATAACGACTTTATTTATAAGCATTGGACAATCTCCGATAAACGGCTTTATGACATAAATGCCGACAGAGACTTTCTTGGACCTAGTCAATGCGAAACCTCACCGTCCACTCACCAAGAATGATGAAAAATCATGACCATATACATGCACCCGTTTAATCCGTCATGCATACTTTGTGCAAGATGCCCATTGAATGTTATATCATGCCATATATATGATGAATGCGATATGGGCCACAATTTAAATCATCATTAATATCATATCACATTTAGGCAATCCATATCATTAACATACAATTTCCAAATAAACCACCATACATGTCAACATATTATACACACATATATTGACATCTACAAGTCATCATCAATTAATGATGACTACATTACTATGAAACTAATGGCGTGCCATGTCATCGTTCTGACCAAGCGTACCCAGTGACAGCGTTCATACACAGCCATCTGGCCAAACCATTAGGAACATACAATTTGACACCACGTTTCAAGCCTGCCTCCAATCATAATTCAACAATGTATACTGATAACCTCTTAATTATGGCGTGAATACTCACACATAAGAGCCGTGAATGGTCCTGAAACAAATTATAAAATTAGTTAAAGACTTTCAATAGAGCTCTTTGACAAGAGCATAAGAAAAATATGTGAGCACTAAATGCCATTAAATGGCATATGGTTAGATTCTAAAGTCAAAGATCTTTCCATAGAGTCGAAGCGTGGGATCGAGTTCGGACCCAAGAAAGTTATGGTCGTTAAGTTTAACTGCGATTTTGCATGGCAGGTTTTGTAGCCCCTACGAAATTTCGTAGAGTGTGCAAAATTCCCCAGCCATACGTACACACCTCATCTGAATTTGTAGAGGGTTTCAAAATTAGGATCTATGACCTTGAAAATTTTCGAAGGAGGTGCCTTTAGTCAGTAATATCTTTGTGAACGAATTCCAGTTTGATACCATACGGTCCTGTTCCAAGGTAGCAGCCTCGAAACACCTAGACCCATAACCAATCCAGGGCGACCGGAGTCCGGGAACCATGGTCAGAAACTAGTCTTTCGATTGCAAGCGACATAGTCCAATTGCCTTTAGACGACCCTACGGGTGGGAGTTTGAACCCGATAGCCATTGGGCAATATAAAAGCATGAAACTCCTTAGTAAGTAAAAAACCCCTACCTCTTAAAGCGTGAGCAACGACCCGAGGAAGTTCACGAACACTTCCTGAACCCGAAGCTTTCGACTTCCCTAAACCTTCACATGAAACCTTAGCGAAACTTGAGTAGTATCGACTGACAAAATTCTAATTTTCGACAAAGGGTAAAATGGTCATTTCGATCACAATCCGAATTTTTTCTAGATCTCGAATAATGATGAAAGCCGGACTTAAAATAGATTTGGAATGCATCTAAGAAATCTAGCTATGATGTCAAATTTCATGATTCAGGCAGTTGCGATTTCATGTTTTAAATGCTGGTGCCGGGTGCTATATGATAGCTTGTGAGAGACATGTGATGCCAGCCAAAGTACTCTACATGTACCCATGAAACATGTTGCATGATTAGTGAGAGGATAGAGATAAATGGCTTGGAATTAAGTCATGTAATCAAAAAACTTAACTAAATCAGAAAGCCCAAGAATGAGGATGAAATTAAGTGAAAAGAATAAAATAATAAAGACAACTTCACCTTCTTCTCCATTTGGCTACTGGAAAATGTGCAGTGAGGGGGGAGAACCAGTTTTAGTGAGAGAAAGTGCAACTTCTCTCTAGATTTCCCTACTTTCGGACCGTCGGTTCTCGTCGGACCAAGAAGCAAAGTTGATCTACACTACAAGGGTTACGCGTGGATACCGATTTGGTGGAGTTTCGACAACTCCAAGAGTTAGGGGTCTTTTCCTACTTGGTTTATTCTTTGGCTAAAGGCAAATTTTACAATGGATAGAATGAGGGATTTGTTAAGGCCTGGATATGACTGTGTTTTGGTCTCTAAATATTTGGATTAATTGAAGAAAATCCTTTAGAGTGGCCTTGAAGCTAGTCTGAGACCTGAGGTTTCTTTTATTCCCGCGTATTTATGATTTTTGTATTTGCGGTGATTCAGTAATTGCTTGAATTGTTTATTATATAATGAGCTAATTTTGATGTTATTATGGATTGAATAACATGTGATTATGTGAATTTGTTAATATGCATGATTAATATATTAACATGAATTGTTTTAAAATGGCACTGTGTATTCCATATACCTTTGGGGCACCCTAGAATGGTAGGTGTGAGTGCATGACATGAAAGAAAATATAGAAAAGAAAAAAATGATTTGTGAAAGGAATTTGAAGGAAGATTTTCCGGTGGGTTTGGGAAGTTGTCGACAATTCACGTCGAAGCCCGTGAATTGTTTGGGAAATTTATCGACAATTCGCCTGGAGGGTTGTCGATGGTCTATGGAAACTTGGTAGTATGTTTCGAGAACAAAAAACCTTTGTTTTGAAAATGGTGTTTTTCGCATTTGGCTTGGCGTGTGGCTGGGGAGTCGGTGAGGACTCGAGACATGGGATTGGGCATGTAGACATTCGGGCGGATCATGAATTTTCTTGGAGAATATGTTTGGTTTACATTACATGTGCACTTAGGTGGGAGTAACCATGTAGAAGATTATCTCTGGGGCATTGTTCCACCTTGCGAGATCATTATTTCGGTACGAGGAGTGTTCGGGAGGACCTTCCTAGAGGCCGCCTTTGAGAAAGAAAGCGAACATGTGGCTTTTGCAGTAGATCACTTTTAACACCTTGTATTAAATTTTAAATTTTTAATATAATTTTTGTATTAAGAAGTAATGTAGTAACTCTTGAACATGGTAATATAGTTGTGTATTTTAGTGAGTATGAATGTATGGGCCAATGTGGCCATTTACTCATGTATGAGTCTCTGTGATATGAGACTGCAATTATTCCGTAAGTTGAAGCGGTAGTCAATGGCACACCCAGAGATTTGGGGTGTGCACTTGGAATTTTTGGTATCACGCATAGCCACTGGCCAGGAGTACTCGACTTTCAAACCTTGGCCCGTGGGAAGAGACTACCGATCTCCCAGTAGATCGTAGAGAGAAGTTGGAGCTTCTCTCTACACACCCCTCTCTTCTGCCTTACATTGGAAAGGAAAAATCCAATTTCCTCCCTCCTTTGCCCATTTTGTCTAACTTAGCTTAAGATGGACAGTGGCTCTTAAAGCACCATATATCAAGTCATAAGCAGGATCAGTTCCTGCCTTGAAACAATTTATTTTGGTTAAGTTTTCCGAGTTCGATTTAATACAAATAGACTGGCAGGTTTATTTCCTAACTCTCGAGTTATTTGTAAAATCTACATCAAGTAGAATATGGCCTTAGATTACCTCGAATCGTGAAAAAATCCAAGCTTGTCTAGAATTTAACAATTTTTTTAGAGTAACTAGATTTTGCTGAGACGAATCCAATGGCCAGTCAGTTTCATTATATAGAATCTAGAGAATTTTTCAAGCTTCCCTACAGATTATTATGACTTAGATTTATTATAATTTATTATTATTATTATTATTATTATTATTGTATTCTTATTGACTACGAAAATTTCTAATTTTCGGGTTTCTACATTCTTCCCCCTTAAGAATGTCGTTCCGAAATTTCCACACACACATGCATACAATCACATGCATATGCAATAGTCATTTAACATTTAATTACTAAACCATGTACCTTCATTCTCAAATAGGAAGGGATATCTGGTACGCATCGTGTCCTCGTGTTCCCATGTTGCCTCCTTCACTCTTTAGTGTTGCCACAACACCTTCACTAGCCTCATAGTCTTACGTCGTAAAACTTGATCTTGGCTATCTAAAATACGCACATGTCCCTCCTCGAAGGTCCCATCTGCATCAACAACAAGGTCGCCCCAATCCACTACGTGAGTTGGATATGGAGTGCACTTCCGGTGCATGGAGACATGGAATACTTCGTGGACACCTGATAAACTCGGCGGTAATGCTAACCGATACCCAACTGTGCCCACTCTCTCGAGTATCTCGAAGGGCTCGATGTATCTTGGCGATAGCTTACCCCGCTTATCGAACCTGACCACTGCTTACTTAGGCATCACCTTTAAGAAGACGTGATCACTTACCTCAAACTCTAGAGTGTAGACGTAGCTCTTCTAACGGCTCTGAGCCGTGAGAAGACGCTTTTATATCAAATCCACCTTCTCAGAGGTGTCTCTAATCAAATCCAGACCCATGATGGACCTCTCTCTCACCTCCGTCCAACAAATCGAGGATTGACTTGGCCTCCCATGCCAAAGCCTCCTTGAGCCCGATACGTATATTAAGCAGTAACTTTTGTTGTAGGCAAACTCCACCAAGAGCAAATGCTCTCTCCAGCTATCCTTAAGATCTAGGACACATGTTCGCAGCATGTCCTCTAAAACCTATATAGTCCTCTCTCGTGGCCATATGCAGCTGGATTGGCAATCACCATCATCAGCGTGTTCCCATGGCTCTTCTAGAAACTCTTTCAAAGTGAGTACGTAAACTGGGATCTGATTCGACACGAAAGGCGGCACTCCATGTAGTGAATGATCTCTCAGTGTATAACCTCCGAGAATTCCTCGAGTGTGAAGGTCATCGCGGGACTAAGAAAATGTGCCGACTTAGTGGGTGGTCAGTATCACCCCTGGCTAACGTCTTGAAGTTCCACTATGTCCGTGGCAAGTGAGTCACAAAATCCATCGTGATATGTTCATACTTCCACTTTGCTACCTTTGTGCATTTGGAGTAGTCTGTTTGCCTCTAGTACTCCAGCCGCTACCTGGCACGACACGTGAGACATCGTCGAATGAATCCTGACTTGTCTCTTCGTCACCTTTCTAGTAATCTTGCTTGATGAAGATCACGGTATCTTCGTGCCACCTAGATGCATAAAATTGAGAGCAATGGGAGCTCCCTGAGGATCTTCTCTCGGATACGGTAACTGGGAACCCTGACCACGTCCCTATCTGAAGACTACCATCGATAGTGATGGCCCGACCTTCGCGCTTTTTATTTGTACCCGATCCATGATGGACACTATCTCTGCGTCCTGCCCCTGGGACTCAATCACTCTACTCAATAGGGATGACGTAGCCAAAAGACTCCCTAAAGTACCCTGAGCCTGATCACTGTACTGTAACCCGAACTGCCCCACAGTCTTGAGCATTTTCCATTCTCGGGAAGCTACACTACCAGTACTCCTTAAGCTTGTGAGTGCATCGGCCACCCACGTTTTACCTCATTAGGATGGTAATGACAAATCATAATCCTCGGATACTCCATCCACCCGCGTTGCCTCATGTTGAGGTCCGTTGTGTAAGAATACGCGGACTTTTGTGGTTTGAATACCTCAAGCTGTTCTGCATCTGAGGAGTAGTGGCGCGAATCTTGAGGCCAAAGACTATGGCCTTGACTCCATGTCATATCGGTAATTCCAGCTGATTCTTTATTTGCCTAGAACCATTAGCTACCACTCCTATCTTGCATCGCCGCATCAATCCATCCTTGGAGGCATCATAATACATCGTGTACCTCTATCCTCATTCCAGGACTATCAGAATAAGAGCTAAAGTAAGCCTCCTTTTTAATTCCTGGAATGCCCCCTCACACGGGTCCTCCCACTCATACCTGACCTCTTTATGGGTCAATCTAGTCATAGGCACAGCTAGCCGGGAGAAGTCCTCAATGAATCTCCTGTGGTACCACATGATCCCGAGAAACTAGGATCTCGAGGGGCCCGGCTCGATCTTTTCCAACTCATCAGCCCACTGGCCTTCTCCCGGTCAATCACACAGGCGGCGGCACCACGTGCCCCGGAGAATCTCACCTCATTATTCCAAAGCTTCGCACTTACTAAACTTGTGATACAGGCGTGTTTATCTTAGAACTGAAAACCCGATCCTTAGCTAATCCTTATGCTCCTCCTGGTTGAGTAGATCGAGATGTCATGAAGCGCGACAAAGTGAATACAGATAGGGTTGGAATACCTTATGCATGAGATCTATGAATGCTGCTAGCGCATTCGTCAATCCGAAAGGCATCACTGTGAACTCGAAATGTCCACATTGTGTCCTGAACGTTGTCTTAGGGATATCCGCCTCCCTAACTCTCAACTGATGATAACTGGTACAAAGATCTATCTTGAAGTAGACTCGTGCCCTTCTCAGTTGGTAAAACAAATCATCAATCCTTAGTAAAGGATATTGATTCTTGATCGTAACCCTGTTCAACTGTCAATAGTCTATGCGCAGCCAAAGTGTCTTGTCATTTTTCTTCTGAACAAGCGGAGTGCCCAGGTAAAGTGCTCGGTCGTAAATAACTGTCCGACAATTCTGTATATTGGATTCCTTGAGTTTCTACAACTCAATCGATCCCATCCTATGCGGAGTCATAGAAATTGGCGACGTACTAGGGTATAGCTCATTGATGAAGTCTACATCCCTCTGCGGAGGCAAATACTGTAGTGCTTCGTCAACAATATCCTCGTACTCGTAAACTATTGCAGTAGACTGACCTGTCTCTTCTGTCACTCCCGGGGTAAGGCTTCTTGACCCATCGACTACGGAGTGCCATCTAGAGTCATACACGGCCTGGGGAACACATCGTGCTTATCCCCCTGAAATATAAAACAAGCACCATCTCGTGTGCAGGTGGTAACTCTTTTACGATCACAGTCAATGATGACTCGGTGTGCCGTCAACTAGTCCATCCTAAGGATTACCTCAAACTTTGATATGTCCATGACCCCTTAGGTCCATAGTGAGAAGAATCCCGGAGATTTCTAACTCATAATCCCGACATATCTGATCAACACTCACCCTTGTTCTTAGAGGAGAATTCACATTCAATGGATTTTCCAAGGTTTCAGCCTCTAAGCCCATATTGAGATTTCTCTCATTGTCTATTTACTTGGTGCATACCCCGACCACATGGAGCATAAACATCTGAACTATTTAAGTTTCATCCATTTTACGAACTCCTTAAGGCTATGTTTTCTAACCCTAGTGTTCATTTTTTCCTATATACATTCTTTTTTTTTGGATAATTAAAAAAAATACATTCTACCATGTATATAATTCATGCAATTTGTAGCACTAATCACCTGATCAAATCTATTGCGCACGCCTGCAAAATGTATACACCAATTCATGTGATGGTCTAAACCGTGCCTTATTTTCCTAGGTAATCACATACCTATTTCCTAATGCTAAGCTATGATGCTAATATCAGACACGGAGCTCGAGGCATTCACAACCTAGCTACATACTATAACCTTTTGCCTCTTGAGGCCCATGCCCGTGAGCCTAGTATTCATATACCTATGCTTTAATAACAAGTAACGCCCCCAAGCCGAAATTGAGTCAATAACAGCCCACGGAGAAGACTCGTGGATGTTGGGTAACTTGGGCCCTGTGTATCCCTTTTTTAAGACCACGATTTAGCTGAAAATCGGATAGAGTCTCTCACTGCATAGGGAGCTCTACTGTAATACATTTATCTGAAAACACATGACATGGCTTGATATAATACAATGACCTGCTGGTCCAGTATGAGTGAAAGTGGCCCTAGCAGGACCCCTCATCACACTATAGAATCTCTCAGACTAAATTACATGAATCACGAGTTAACATTAGCACTCTTACAAATATTACATATTAGAACAAGGTTGTTCTAAAGTATTTTTTTTACAATTCTTTTTACACAAAATACAAGTTAGAACTAGTTTGTTCCAAGCTTCTTTACAAAAATGAATCACAAGCCTTGCTTTCATTCTTCATAGCTGCGGCCTTGGTGAGCAGATCACCCTTATGCTCCTGCACAAAGGGGTTCCACGGCGAGGTGAAATGATGCTGAGTAGGGTAAACTCTATGGGAGCTACTCCGCCTAAATTCATGCTATGCCATGTTCACACGATCAAACATTCCCAGAAGTAAAATGCGGTTTCTACCTTTGGAATGCCTACATGCCATAGAATGATATGCTCACCATACCTTTAACGAGGTCTTCAGAGCTCCTTCGCACATGCTTATTGAGAAATGTAAAAAACTTGTCGTGGTGTTTCATGACGTGACCCGTTATCAAAACAAAAGTTTTTTATTTTTGTTTTTAAAACTCATTAGACATCCTCTGATAAATCTCTTTATTCAAATCCATTGGACAATCTCCGATAAACAACTTTATTCAAAAGCATTGGACAATCTCTGATAAAAAGCTTTATTCAAACAACTTTATTCAAAAGCATTGGACAATATCCAATAAACAACTTTATTCAAAACTATTAGACAATCTTCGATAAATAGCTATATTTAAAAGCATTGGACAATCTCTGATAAACAACTTTATTCAAAAGCATTGGACAATCTCCGATAAACAACTTTATTCAAAAGCATTGGACAATCTCTGATAAAAAGCTTTATTAAAACAGCTTTATTCAAAGCATTAGACAATCTCCGATAAACAACTTTATTCAAAAGCATTGGACAATCTCTGATAAATAGCTTTATTCAAAGCTATTGGACAATCTTTGATAAACAACTTTATTCAAAAGCAGTGGACAATCTCTGATAAATAACTTTATTCAAAAGGATTGGACAATCTCCGATAAACAGCTTTATTCAAAAGCATTGGACAATCTCCTATAAAACTTTATTTAAAAATTTATTGAATGATCTAAGATGGGCAACTTTATTCAAAATAGATGGACAATCTCAGATAAACAACTTTATTCAAAGTATGAAATGCGGAAGTGAGTTTCGGATTGGACGTGGTCAAAGTGCAGAAACTCACCACTAACTCACGAGAATGATGAATAAATCATGACCATGTACATACACCCGTTTAATCACGATATTAGGTATATGCAATGCAAAGATGTCATTGCATATTACTATCATACCGCCATATATGATGGCGCTATATGGACATTTTAAGCGTATAATATCCATGTCATTTGGACAATCATATTGGCGTTAACATGCAATTTCCAAATAAACCCACATACATGTCTGAAAGACATAACTTATAAGCATACATACATTATCAACATATTATAATTAAGAAATGACTTACATTATACTCTAGGGGTTAATTGTGACACATGTCACAAATAGCGTCTGACAAACCATCTGATAGCCTTGTTCACTCAACAAACACATCACAAGCCAAACCATTAGAACTACAGATTTAGCTTCCACTCGATTTCAACGAGTATATATTGATTCAGTAATGATATAATAAAATCGTATACTAATTGTGGCAAAGAGATACCCACACACACAGGCCATGAGTAGGCCCTGAAAGCGATCCATAAAATCGGTTAGAAGATATTAATGAGCTCTTTTGAAAGAGCTTAAAATAAGTCTGTGAGCATAAAATGCCATTTAATAGCATATATTTAGATTCTATACTCAAAGATCTTTCCATAGAGTCCAAGAATGCATGAATCAGAGTTCGAACAAGAAAGTTATGGCCGTCCGAAGTTCAACCTGCTGATTTCGAATAAGGGTTGCGAAAATTTCGCAAGGTTGCGAAATTCCTGCGAAAATTTCACAACCCATGCAAAATTTTTTACCCACCATCCTGAATTTCGTAGGGTCTGTGAAATTGGGATCTCATAGCCTTGCGAATTTTCGCAGGGTGCCTTTCCGTCTCTAATCTGCTGTGAATCAATCCCAGTTCCATCCACCATATAGTTTATGTTCAATCTATAAAAGCCTCAAACACTTGGACCCATAACCAATCCAGAGGCAGCGATCAGGGGAACCTAAAGGACTAAGTGGTCTTTTCGATTTAGTCTGACAACACGGTCCCCAAATTGCACAGAAGACCGGCCCTACGGTTGAGAGCAACTAACATGGCCATTGAGCGATTCTTGTAAAATAACAAATTGGTAGCCACACCTCTTGAAGCGTGACCTTGTTAAGGAAGTTCTGCGAACACTTCTTGAACCCAAAGCTTTCGACTTCCCGAACCTTTCGTAAAACCTTGGTGAAACTTGGAGTTTTTTTGTATCCACGCGTAGCCCTCACCAAGTGATACTCGGAACTTTAAACCTTTGTGTCGGAAGGCATTACCCAATCTCCATTAGATGCGTACAGAGAGTTGGAGCTTATCTCTCTACACCCTCTCTTCTCATGCACGGAAGGAAGGGAAAAATCCAATTTCCTCCCTCATTTGCCCATTTTGTCTAACTTAGCTTAAGTTGGATAATTGGCTCTTAAAGAACCATGTGTCACGCGATCCTCGCTTGGTCTGATTCCTATCCCAGCTAATTTATTTTTCGTTTCGGTTCAGTTTAAATTTATTTTAAATATGAACTTAACTTGGAGTTATTTCTAACTCTCGAGATTCTCATAAAATCTAGTCCCGCATGAATTACTAGTAACAAATTTACCTCTGCTAGTGAAAAATCCATTTGTCTCGAATTCAACGAAAATTTATGGGTAACTAGATTTCTCGAGAAACCCAGATCCAACTGAATAACCAGAACATCATCTGAGATCCTAGAGAATTTTCCTGAAGCTACAAACCATTATGACAATTTTATTTATTTATTTATTTATTATTATTATTATTTTGCTGTTTTTATTGAAAATTTCTAATTTTCCCGGGTTTTACACTACCAAAGGAGTTAGAGTTGAGGGATGTTTCGATTTGATACACTCAGATGTGTGTGGGCCATTTAGTGTCCATGCAAGAGGTGGCTATGAGTACTTCATCACTTTTACTGATGACTACTCAACATATGAATATGTGTATCTAATGAAGAAGAAATGTGATGCCTTGGATAAATTCAAGGAATTTAAGGCTAAATCAGAGAAACAATTAGGAAGACACATTAAATCGCTTCGTTCTAATCGAGGTGGTGAGTACATGTTTATTGAATTTGTTTCTTTCCGCAAGGAGCATGGGATTTTATCTTAGCTTAGTGCTATAATAACTCCACAACAAAATGAAGTGACAAAAAGAATAAACCAATCTCTATTAGACATGATAAGGTCAATGTTGAGTTTTTCCACATTACCTTTATCCTTTCGAGGATATGCCCTAGAGACAACAACTTACATTTTGAACATGGTGTCATCCATGTCAATATCAAAGATACCCATGGAATTGTGAACAGGTTGAAAACTTAATTTAAGTCATATCCACATATGAGGTTGTCCCGATTATGTATTAAAGCAGTCGTCTGAAAAGTTGGATGCAAAGTTAGAATTGTGTTTGTTTGTTAGATATCCAAAAGGTACAAGGGGCTACTATTTCTATAGTAAATTTGACATGAAGGTATTTGTGAGTACAAATTCCAAGTTCATGGAAGAAGATACATCATGAATCACATAATTAGGGATATCAATGAATCGATGGAAATGATTGAAACCTCAAGTATCCAAGATAATGTTGTTCCTATTGATCCACAACCACAAATACCTAATATGACATAAATGCCTTCACCTTGTTGTAATGGGTCCTTAAGTATACAGCATGTTAAGCTCACGTTGATGGGAGATTATCTTTGACGATCCGAGTCACCGGAATCAATCTAGGACCTACGAAGCGGTGTGATAAAGTTCGATTTTGGAAAGAGGCTATGAAATCGGAATTAGAATCCATGTATTCTAATAATGTTTAGGCTCTTATAGATTTACCCTAGGGGGTTAAACCCATTGGTTGTAAATAGGTGTGTAAGAGAAAGAGAGAAGTAGATGGAAAAGTTGAGACATATAAAGTCCAATTGGTGGCAAAAGGTTATAGTCAAAAATTAAGTTTTGATTATGAGGAAACCTTTTCGCTAGTGGTCATGATGAAGTCCATAAAAATACTTCTATCCCTTGCAACATGTTATGATCATGAAATATGAAAAATGGATGTCAAAACAGCCTTTCTTAATGTTTATCTTGAAGAAAACATCTATATATGATGCAACGGATGGTTTAATGTAACCGAGAAGGTTAGAACACATGGTATGCAAGTTGCATAGAATCATATATGGACTTAAGCAAGCATCGAGATCATAAGTCTATTGTTTTGATAAGGTAATCAAGTCTCTTTTTGTCGCCCGATTCGGTCCGACCCAGGAATTATTTAGTCAGAACCGGTTTCGGGGTCTGGCTCCTATCTGCAGGACTCTTGTACCTGCAACAATCATTTACATAAATTAAAGGAACTACAATTGGTATCCATTAAAATTATTCATTTATTCAGTCCCATTTCTTATACAAATACACATATATATACATATCTAATACAAACATCAGAGATGTGAGCAGTCTTTGGTGAGCACTATCTCACGAGATGGCGGAATCTTCTTTGGTATGGAATGTCTGTCCTCTTTATCTACTCTTGATCTACACGGTTGAACACTAGTGCTAAGCTTTACGCTTAGTGGGACTTATATAGACAATAACGACCAATAATAATAATGCGATTGTCTTGTCTTTTTACATTTACTTTTACTTATGCAAATAACAATGTCTATTCTTATTTGACTTCTAACTCATCTCATATATACATATAGTTTGTCTTTTCAGATTTACCTTATCTTTTTCTTGTTCTATATTACTTCCGCTGTGTCATGTATTTTACGGAGGTTGCAACTCCATATCTACTACATATGATAGATCAAGAAACTTTATATCAAAGTAAACTTATCGTATACAATGGCAATTCAAAACAAATCAAATCATATAATTTCATCACGGGTTCAAATCAAACTAATACGATACATATTAGACTCTTGCCTCGTTATCACGGCGAAGCCATTAATCGCTCCCTTTAGAAATTACATTTTACGTGATTGGGATACCGTTAAATCCTTTTTGTTTTTCGTTTTATTAATTTTCATTTTCAAAAATTATACGACCAGAATCCCTACTTGACGATTAGGCGGATCAGTACGGGCAGGTTTACTCAGCCGTTTCAATCTCAAAACATTTATTTAGTCTGTGTAACATTTTCTTTTCAAAGTATACATGACCGAATCCCCAGACTTGACCGAATGGCGGATGTTTGGGCCGGTTTACTCAGAGCATTTTCAATTATCATAAACAATTTGTTTATATTTATTCCTATTTAAGACCTTTTTAATTAATGAAAACACTTCTTTGGGCGTCAATAAACCACATGTAATTTAGACCCTTAACATTCACATTCAGCAAAATGCATTTACAATGATGCCTTTACTATGTCCCGTATAATATAAGATACTAAACAATATTTTCAACACCATAATTTTTCCCTTTTCGGTTTGTGATTCCCATATGGCTATAGAATTCGACATCAGCCTGTGGTCGGTTGGTGAATCACACTTTTGTTTGTCATTCGGTAGTAATGTGATTTCACATTCAATATTCACCGTCTCACATATGACTATAGAATTCGACATTCACGGCCGGTCGGTTGGTGAATCACCTTACAATACGTCATTCGTAGCAATGTGATTTCGCATTGATTAATGCAAGTCTATATGTTATAGAAATTAGGCATTAAAAGCGATTCAGTTGGTGAATCCTGTCCTGTCTATCATTCATTAGCAATGTGATTTTGCATTCAATTATTCTTAGTCTCACGCCTTATTTCGCAAATTAGGCATTCGCGGCTGATTAGGTTGGGCAGATCACGTGCATGCGTCATTCATTAGCAATGTGATTTCGCATTCAATTATTCTTAGTCTCACATATGGCTATAAAGTCGGCATTCACGGCCAGTTAGTTGGTGAATCGTCTGGCTACATCATTCATTAGCAATGTGATTTCGCATTCAATTATTAAGGTCTCGCGCCTTGGCTATAGAAATTAGGCATTCACGGCCCAGTTAGTTGGTGAATCTTGCCGCATTTGTCATTCATTAGCAATGTGATTTCGCATTAGACAAATACGGTTGTACCTTCATGGCGGTCAGTTGGTGAATCCCGTCATCGGTCGATCGATGATACATTTCAAATCAATTTGCTTTTATGCGGTAATTTAAACCCCATGGATCCAAATACCTTGCACACATGCATGCGTGTAGCGGAACATTTTAGAATAACAAATCATTCAAATCAATATATATATATACTTATACATATATATATTTCACAATTAACATTCTTAACGATCATCTTACATTCGATTCTAATATCACTTCCATTATCTTTCAAAAATATACGCAATCTATGTACACATTCATATGCTCATTTATATATTCATTCCGTATACTCATTCATAAATGCTCGTTGCGTGTTCATTGTATACTCCCATTCATATACACTCAGTCATAAATTCATTTAGCGTATACTCATTCATGTATACTTATTCATAAATTACTCATTTTCTGGTTATATGCGTATGTCCTCTATATCCCACTCCAACCACATTATGTGTTCATGACTTATTGTCTTTCATGTTCCACGTTCATGTTTCATTTCGTTTCATTTCATTTTTATAATCATTTTCATGTTTCATGAACACCTTTATTTCATTTTCCACTTTTTTCCCTTGTTCATGCCTACACATATGGCTTTGCTATATTCTTGTGAAGTATGATGTCTAGGAGATCACACCGCATTCACTCTTCTCATTCTTTATCTGATCTAGTTTACTTAGGAGTGGAATCAATCCAATCGGATCATCAGGTAAAGTTATGGCATTTTCATGCCAAACTAGTCAGTTACCCGGATTACACTCGAACAGTTTGCCACCTAATTTTTTTCGAGGTTCCTAACTTTATATTTGACTACAGGTCTTTGTACTCATTTAAAGCTAAGGTTATAGGGTTACATTCCCGAACAGGAATCACTGATTCGGATGCAAGAAACTCGAGTTACGTCAGAAACAACCGGACTACTCTATGTTCAAAGCTGGAACCAGAATTTGTCTTGCACATGGCCCACTTTGAGTGAATATTTCCTGACCCACCAAAGTCATAATTTGTACTTTCTCTTTAAGTTTGGTTCTCCTTACGAAGTCTATTTTACTTAGCCACTTGAATATAAAATCGGATAAGAAATGAGCAAGTTATGGCCAAAATCGGCTGGTCAAACGGGAAAACCAGAACAAGTCCTACCGGTAGGACTTAAGTTCTGCGTGGGACTTAGAAATGACGAGAATCGAAGTTCCCTCGGTAGGACTTAACTCTACCGTGAGACTCTCAAGTGCCCGGAATGTGTGTTTTCTCCACATTTTTTCCTTATGTTTCAACTCCGATCAGCTCTATACACCATAAATGCTTCCAAGACCACTTCAAATTCATCACATGATCTCTTTTCTATAATTTATCATTCAATCCTTCTCTTATTTCAAAGACCTATTATGAATTTCTTTAAAAAACCATTCTAATATGGGTCTTAACCATTACATACCAAATACACAAATTTATTGAGGTTTGTTCTAGCCACACCCCTTTTTCTTTGCAATTCGCGTCAAATCGTAGCCTCAAGTTCCATGTTTTCTTATATTTAGAGTTTGATAATACTAATTCAACACATCTTTGGATTAGGATGAAATCCTATATAACAAACCCTAGGTTTAGGTACAACAAATAACCATTAACAAACAAAACCAAGGATCCATACTCAAGGTTAGTAGTTATACCTTGACAACCAGTCTCTCCTTCCTTCCTGCTTCCTCTTCTTCTTCTTCTTCTCTCTTTCTTTTTGCTCTTCTCTCTCTCACGGTTTGGTCCCCAAAATGAGAGACCAAATTAGGTCTTTAAATCCCATATTTGCTAAGGCCATATTTGGCAAGTAAAAATCCATTTTGCTTTAAGTTTCTATAATTGCATCTTGGTCCCAAATTCTTCCCTTTTGAAAATCAACTTATGCATATTTTCGTTTAACCCCTCATGCTCTCACATGACTTTCCTTATCCTTTAATAAATTACAAGATTGCCCTTGTATCTTTATAAACTTTAAGTCATTTCTTTAGAAAATTCATATTTAACTTTTAATATACTAAACAAGTGTATTTGCTAGAATATATTAGGATCATACACTTTTGGTTTTGATCAAATAGAAGACAGTATCTGAAAAAATCACGAGATGATATAGTGGTTTTGCTGATTTTATATGTGGACGACATTTTGTTGATTGGAAACGTTTTTGAGATGTTTTCTAAGGTAAAGATCCACTTAGCTACTCAATTCCAAATGAAGGATTTGGGAGAGGTGCAATATGTTTTAGGTATTAAGATAATATAAGATAGAAAAAAAAGAAAAGATTATTGCACTTTCTCAAGAAAATTATATAGATAGTATATTATCTATGTCCAACATGCAAGATTCCAAAAAAAAGGATTTACACCTGTTAAATATGGAATCAATCTTTCTTAGGACCAGTGCCCTAAGACAATTGAAAAGAAAGAATACATGAAGATAGTACCATATGCTTCAGTAGTTAGTAGTCTTATGTATGTGATGTTATGTACTAGACCATATATATGCTATTTAGTTGGAATAGTGAGGTAAATTATCGGTCCCGAATCAGGTAGGAACATTGGACCTCTATGAAGCATATACTCAATTACTTATGGAGAACAAGGGATTATATGCTAGTTTATCATGGCGATGAGTTGGCCTCTATAGGATATTCTAATTCTAACTTTCAATTAGATGCAAATTTGAGGAAATCCACCTCTGGATATGTTTTATTGAATTGAGGTATTTGTTAGTTGGAGGAGTATCAAGCAATCATGTATTGCTAATTCAACTATGGAAGCTGAATATGTGACAACATCAGAGCCAACTAAGGAAGCGGTATGGCTTAGGAAATTCCTTATATTTTTAGGAGTCATAGCCAAGGCGATTGATCCTATGATCTTGTATTGTGATAACAATGGGGCTGTTGCTTAAGTTAAAGAACTAAGGAATCAAAGGAAAGACAAGCACATCGAAAGGAAGTATCAACTAGTTTGAGGGATTGTTCAAAGAGGAGACATCATTTTAGAAAAGATTGCATATGAGGATAACCTAGTAGATCATTTTACTGAAGCACTTAAGACTAAAGTGTTTGACTCTCATGTATACAACATAGGTCTCAAATGTACTCTTTAGTTTTTGAGTTTTTTGCATTAATAAAATTGGTGTTTCAGTTACATTAGATTAATGTGTTCATTTAGGCCTAGTTCAAGCACATTGTACTTGTCTAGGTGCGTGTAGATGCATAAAGGACACAAATATGGGTTCCTTATGTTTGAGGTTGTTCACAATGGTTCATGGATGTTGGCAATCCATAAGTAGTTGTGGTATGATGTACGCGATTGTTAAGTAGTTTATCACGACTCTTGGGGAGGGTTTATAGGATATCATGCATTATGTACTTAATTTTTATATTAAACAAGACTTAGGAGTACAAATAGTCATATACTATCTTTGGGCGGTTTGCTGAATTCTTATCTCACATAAACTCATAACCTAGGGCCACCGTGGAAAGTTGAGGTAGGTTGAACCATGTGAGGTGATCTTTTGACCATCTGTATTGATAGTCACTTTCGAGTGATCTTGATTGGCTTCTTGTTCCAACTCATAGAATCTTGCTTTAAGTAGACATGGAAACCATGGTGACCCTAATTATAGGGCAATATACCACTCGGGGTAGCTTAAAATATGATTGATAATAGTTGCCCCTGGCCAAGGCGGCCCCACTTAAGTTTGGGGAGGACTTACAATCATGATCAAGTCAAAAGGTAAGCTTGTAGCCCTAAGGTAAAAAGGTAATTTTGATATTATATAGTATAATGTCTGAAATTACTAGTATCAATTCAAGGGGAGGTGGAGTGAGTGTTTAGTAGGGCTTGGTAATCTTCCACAAAGATTTGGAATGAGAATTTTTTGATTGACCAATTTTTGATTGACTACATTTGCCAAGTATTCAGTGTTCTGGAAAACAGTTTGCCAATCCATTTGAGCCTTGATTTGCTTTAGGGCTAGTAGGAGAATGTTAGAACTAAGTGAGTAACTTGAGTTTAATTAGAAGTTGAACCCACATTAGATAGGCTAATTAGGCCCCAGTATGTAGTAGTTCAATGGTCCACTAAACCCTATTATAAATATAACATTATATTTAGGTTTAGTGTGTGATGAGTCTAAAACTCATCTATTTTTAAAGCAAATTTTTTTTATGTATATTTGAGGCTTAAAAGTTCAATTCCATGCAAAATTAGAAAGTCTTCACCTAGATTTGTGTTTTGTAGGAATTTAAAGAAAAGAAGCGAAATGCGAAGCGAGAAAAAGGTAGAGCAAAAATGCAATGGCGGCAGCCGATTGAAAAATGCCGTGACATCACGCCCGGAAGTCACAACAACAATGAACAATGTCGCTGACACTCATGGCGAGTCGACGGATAAAGAATGTTGCGACATCGACATCAGCAAAAGCAGTCAAGTTGCAACATTAGCGGAGGAATGTTACGACACTGAAAACCAGAGTTGCGACATTGGCTGAAGGCATTAGAACACAATTTCAATGTCGCGTATGCTTCAATAATGACATCAGCAATGTCACGACATCCGGTTGACGATATCGCGCGTTGAACGCGAAGTTAGTCGAAGAGAAGAGTTCAAGTAGCGACGCCGACGTGGAAACAATGACATCAACATCTAATGTCCGCGACGCCGACATTGATGTTGCGACGTGGCGCGGCTGAATCCGCGACATCGAGCGAGGTACGTAAGGTAAAGACACCGATTTCCGCGATCCGCGAGCATTAACGGGCGACGCTCGAAGCGATATCGCGACATTGACATTCAGAGTCGCGACATTGTATAAACAACCAAAATTAAGAGTCGCGACATTGAAAGTTAAACAACGACATCATAGCAATAATGTCGTGACATTAGCCGTGACATCAAGTGTGATTTGGGCCAAAATTTTGGGCTTTTAAGTGATCCATTTTCCATCCTTTTCGAGACTCAATTATTAGAACCTATAAATATGAAGCGCCTAGATGAGTGTGCATTCTTGACGACTTTGAGATTTTGAAATTGGTGACTTCTTTTGTAAATGTACTTTTATTCTTTCTTTTGATTTTTTTTTAGAGTTAGAGTAGTAGATCCCGAGTTGAAATTTTGAAATTTGGATCGATTGTAAATCAAGCTTCCTTTAATATACGAACTTGAGTGAATCTTGAAATTTTATGGAATTCATTTTTATTTAGTTTTGATTACAATTTCAATGAATTTGTTGATCGACTAGTCATTGTCCTTGTGATTAAGATATGGAAGGCTAAGCTCCTGCGGAGACGGAATGGGTGTTTAATTATCATTCTCTGATATTTTAAATGAATGTTGTGGGTGAAGTCTTGGATTGATCTAATTCGTGCTCATAGAGTGAAATTTGTTCTCTCTCAGTGTTTTATACCCAGAAAGAGTAGTATTTGTGCTTTGATTCCCAAGATCGCTTTGAGTGACACAGAGATGGACTACATAAGAGAAAAGAGTAGTGACTTGGGGGTAAATTGCATTGATATCTTGAGAACTAATGTACTTTAAGTATCACTCTAGTTCATCACAGGTGATGTTTTGACCTACGACTTGGATCCTTCTAGTGACATCGAAAGTGTATTTCCCGAAATAGGATATTTGATGATATATCAGTTTAATCCTTTGAGGTTTCATCTCAATATGGTAGAATAATCTTGATCCCATGTTAGCTAAGATTCTAATCAAGGAGAAAGAATATTTTATTTGAATTGACGGCTGAGGTACCAATTGAATTGAAGAAACCTTGTGTTACTACGTGTCTATAAGTGAGAAAGCGTTTCGTCCTAATAAATGGCTATGAAGTATTGGTTTAGGAAAAACAACAAAATCTTAAAGAATCAAATCCTAAAAGTAGCTATCTAGACCCATCGATCTGGTTTAGGAATATGGTATGATAAATAGTGAAATGTGTAGTGTTAGGAGGTATTCCATGGATATACTATTATGCTCTTGGACAAATCTAGGATTCATATCCTTAACAGTACTGTATTTGGGAACTATGCAAATTGATAGTAGAATATTGGTCAATTCCCAATGTTATTTTTACTCAATGAAATCTCTGATTCTACTATATTAGATTTATTTTCTTTTTCATTAAAGAACAGTATACAAAAATTCTTTCATTCAAATTATTTTAGATAGTTCAAATCTTGAATTAGGGACCGAATAAGCGATGATCGCAGGTAGTAGGGGTAATTGATCTTTAGATTTTCTCATCAATCCATGTGGGAATGATATCTGAACTTATAATCCACTTTATTACTTGTATGACTTATGCACTTGTAGTGAGTTAGACCACATTACATTTTACAAACAAAAAAAAAAAAAAAGTTCTCATCATCTAGTTAACTTGCAAGTTTTTGGCACCTCTGCTGGGGACTGATCTAGTTCTTGGTGGTCGTGTCAGAAATTTGGATTTACATATCTAATTAAACTTCACAGTTTTGGCCCCACTACTGAGGTTAAGTGATTTAGAATATTCTAACCAAAGAAGCTATAATTTGGACATTTTTATCTTGTAATCAAATATTTTTTTTAGAAAAAAAAAATACAAAGTTAATGAAGAAATTGGATTCGATTGCATGTCTTTCTTTAGTGCTAATAAGATTTTAATCAATGTCTATTTAGTGAACTTACTTTGATGTTAGTGTGCTATAATTTCAGGAGATTCTTACATGCATAGAAGGATTGGAGCTGATTTATTGCCATTGAACACTGAGCTAGAGAAGACAATAAGAATTCTCAAGAAAGAAAAAGTAGCAGTAGAAGCATCAGCATGGCCCGAAGCGAAGATGCAATCGGAATATACCGGGTTGCAAGCGAGATATCTCGGAGCCAGGAGACGATGGAGGACTTTTGGAGGTGATTATCGCCAGAATAATACTCAATTATGGGACGATACCCGTAGAGCCAGCGACTTGAATTGAAGCATACGATCACCGCTGGTGTAGCGGAACCAATTCACTAGGCACCTCAATGAAGATCCAAATGAGCACAGGCGGATTCTTAAGGATGTGACATTGTCAGCTCGATGGAGTTAATCTAGATATTTATCATTTACGAGTTGTTCCAATTTTCACTAAGGGACATTGCAGCCAGTTGGTTTGAGTCCCTACCATATGGATCAATGAGCAATTGGGAGGAGCTGGTGGAAGCATATTTGAGCAGATTCTTCCTTCATGCTCTCACTTTAGAGAGGAAAGGGGAAATTATTGCCTTCATGTAGAAAGAAGATGAGTCTCTGTATAATGCTTGGGAGCGATACAAGCAGTTGTTGAGGAGATGTCCCATTCATGGGATTGAGAAGATAACTCAGATGGACATCTTTTACCATGCTCTGAATTACACTTTGAAGGGAACTATGGATGCAACCTCTAGAGGTGCGTTTAGAAGAAGCGCAAGAGCTACTTGGTACGATAAGCGAACTAGCAAAGGCAACTCTGAGGCTCCATTTGAGGCTTCAGGGAGCAGTAGTAGGCTGAGAGGTGGAGTACTTGAGCTGAACAAGATGTTAACAATTGAAGCTAAGCTAGATACAATCATGAATAAGATGAACAACCAGGAAAGAAGAGGTAATTCTTGCAATGAAGTAGGAGTAGTGGAAGGTGTTGGGAAGAAATGTGCTATTGATGATGGACTTGCTCATGAGGGTCCCTGTCAAGTTGAGGAAGCTTATTTTGTTAATGGGAATAAAAGTTACACCTTCAATCCAAACAACAACCTTCTAACTCACTATACCCCAGCCTTGAGGAACCATGTGAGTTTTTCTTATGGAAGGTAGAATCGCATTGAGGTCCCGAGACCCGGTGTTAGATACTTCACCACACAGGTTCCCGGAGACGAAAGCCAGCAACAAAGTGCTCAGTGACAGTCGAGGACAAAGGAGATCGGTCCTTTGAGGATCAAATGCTAACTTTCATGTTTAGGAAGCGAGAGGATATTTAATGCGCATGGTAGGAGATTTGGTGACCTAGCATTGTTTCAAGCAAACACAATTGTGAAGAAGGAGGAAGTGAGAGTCAATATGCAAGATTCCTAAATATATTCAAGAAGCTTGAAATCAACATCCCCTTTGCTGAAGCATTGGCTCAGATGCCACACTATGCTAAGTTTATGAAGGGTATTGTCAGTAAAAAGAGGAAGTTAGATGAAGAAGGAGTGGTGAGCTTACCTCTGCTTAACGATCATTATAAGTGAAAAATCAACCTCCAAGATACGAGATCGAGGGAACTTCCTGATACCATACCATTTAGGAACTTTGAGTTTGAGTAGCTCTATGTG
Source organism: Tetrastigma voinierianum (assembly GCA_016808115.1). Lineage (NCBI taxonomy): Eukaryota > Viridiplantae > Streptophyta > Magnoliopsida > Vitales > Vitaceae > Tetrastigma > Tetrastigma voinierianum. The sequence continues at coordinate 40,666 of JAEQBH010009136.1, forward strand.
ATTCTAGTGCGAAAGCACATTAACTTGATGCCTCTGTCAATGGTGAAAGGCTAAGTTTGGGAGAGTTAACTCCCTACAATCATCTACTATATGAATAGGATAGATTCGATTGCTTTACCTGAAGGCATCTTGGAAGATGTGTTGGTCAAGGTGGGAAAGTTTATTTTTCCAGTTGACTTTGTTGTGATTAACATGGAGGAGGACAAGTAGATTCCAATTCTACTTGGCTGACGCCTTCTAATACAAGACAACCTTGGTTGATGTAAAAAGGGGGCTACCTTGAGGTTGGAGCCTGAAGAAATGCGGCTGACTAAAGTGCGAGTAAACATGATGTTGATCTTGATGTATAAAAATTGTCAGTGTTAATTATGTCTATAAGAAGTTGAATGATGATATAATGAAAGAGAACTCAATTGATGACTATATCTCTTCTTCACTTTATGATAATGATTTTGAGAAGGAAAAGATAATGGCATAAACTTTTTTGAGTTTAAATGAAAGAAATACAGAATATCTCAGTAGTGAAGAAGCAATCTCAATGGAAGAAAATAGCTCTACTAGGTGAGTCTTAAAATTACTAGAACATTTGAAGTATGTATTTATGGAAAATCTCAGCCTATTTATAATAGCAACAATTTGACTTGGAGAAAGAAGCGAAGATGGTGAAGCTGAAAACATCGAAATTTGTGTGGTCGGAGTTGAAGATGCGAAGAGGGATCAGCCATCCAATTTGTATGCATAAAATCCTCATGGAGGAGAATGCAATGACTTCAGTTGAACATCAGAGAAGGTTGAACCTAGTAATGAAAGAGGTAGTAAAGAAGGAGGTTCTCAAATGGCTGAATGTAGGATTTATATATGCCGCATCAGATGACCCTTGGGTAGATCGATACATGTAGTGAGCGGTGGGATGATAGTGATAAGAAATGAGAAAAATGAGCTGATACCTACTAGAACAGTAACTGGATTGAGAGTGTGCATAGATTATAGAAAACTCAATACTACAACTAGAAATGATCACTTACACTTGATATTGATGAGGATGTTGGATAAATTTGTGAGGTTATTCTGTATTCTTATTTCCTGGGTATAGTTTAATATGATTTAACCAAATAGCAATAGCATTTGAAGATCAAGAAAAGACTACATTCATGTGTCCCTATGGAACCTATGCTTTTAGGAGAATGCCATTTGGTTTGTGTAATGCACCAGCTACCTTTTAGAGATGTATGATGTCCATCTTCTCTAATTTAGTAGAGAAGATAATGGAAATTTTTATGGATGGCTTGTGTATGGGTCGACTTTGAGGAGTTGTAGAAAGAGATTTGGAAGCGCTTGAGGAGTGTAAGGAAAGAACTTGGCATTAAACTAGGAGAAGTGCCATTTTATGGTGACTGAAGGCATATTTTTAGGGCATAAAATTTACGGCTGAGGGCACAGAGTAGATGTTAAAATATCTTTAATCAAAGCTACGATACGACTAACCACAGTGAAAGGAATCAGGAGTTTTCTAGGGCATGCAGGATTTTACAGAAGATTCATCAAAGATTTCTCAAAAATTTCAAGGCCATTATGTAGACTGTTGGAGAAGGATGCAAAATTTGAATTTGATGAAGCATGCAGGTCTGCATTTGAGGAAATCAAATCAGTTAGTTTTCTTAAGCTCCTATTATGGCAACGCAATTTGGAGCAAGAACTTTGAGATTATGTGTGATGCTAGTGATTATGCAATGAGAGCAATTCTTAGGCAAAGAACAGAGAAAATCTTCAGGGCCATATACTATACCATCAAGACTTTTAATTAAGCATAAGAGAACTACTCAACTACAGAAAAGGAGATGTTGGCAATGGTTTTTGCTTGTGAAAAGTTCAAGCCATACATACTGGGATCCCATGTTATCATACACATTGATCATGCGGCAATCAAATATCTCATGGCAAAGAAGGATGTTAAACCAAGACTAATAAGATGGGTGTTATTCTTTGCAAAATTTGACTTGGAGATCCAAAGACAAAGAAGCTGATGATAATCATGGAAGTAGGCGATCCTTATCTAGAATAGAAAAGCTAACTAAAGAAGAAAAAAGAACTGAAATTGAAGATAACTTTCTAGATGAGTAGTTATTGCAAGTAGGGTTGACACCTTCAGTATGTTGTACTTACTAAATTACCTAGCATGTGATATGATACCATCGGAATTGACTTGCTCGTAGAAGAGAAATTGAGGATAATCTAGATTTTACATATGGGATGACCCATTATTTATTAAAGTGGAATGATTATATCCTTCAGAAGATGTGTGCGGAAATTTGAATAGGCTGTAATTTTAGATAAATGTCATGCATCATCATATAGGACGCTGCGAAGTAGAACAACCTAAATTCTGATTCAGGTTTTATTATTATTTATTCGAGGCTGACACGAATGGATGAAGCATTGTGGCGGATATCGAAATTGATATCTAAATAGAAGAAATGAGATGCCTTTGCAAGGGATTTTAATGGTGCAGATTTTTTATGTATGAGGCATAGACTTCATGGAACCTTTCCCACCTTCATTTGAAAATCTATACATTCTCCTAGCTGTGGATTATGTATCCAAATGGGTTGAAGTCATAGCTTGTCCCATAAATGATGCCAACACAGTTGTGGGGTTTATTCAAAGAAACATATATGTAGATATAGGCTAAGGAGCAATGTTAAGGGATTAGAAGCTGGCTAAACCAATTTGCTTTGCCAAACTCTTGAGTAGATATAGATGCAAGACATGCTATGGGATTGGCTTATCTTTTCCTTGGAGTGAAATCAGCGGCTAAATATCCGATAGGGATCGAGAACATCTTGAAAGCAGTGAATACAAGTAGAAAAGATTATTGATAAAACTATAGATATGCATTATGGGCTTATAGGACTGCTTATAAAATCCTTATTGGAATGTCCCGTATAGGATGAATATTGGAAGAAGCACTATCATCTCCTAAGTGAGCTTGAACATAAGTATGTAGAGCGATCAAAGAAGCTTAACTCCAAGCTGCTAAGGAAAAAAGATTACTTCAGTTGAATGAACTAGAAGAGTTTAGAAATGAAGCTTATGTGTCTAGAGATCTATAAAGATAAGACTAAAGAAATGGCATGATCAAATTTTGAGGAAAGAGTTCAAGTAGGAGAGCTAGTCTCATCTGACTCTAAGCTCCATTGTTTTACAGGAGCTAAGGTTTTAAATGGAGTGGTCCTTACACACACACGGTGCTTGCCCTTTAACACAGAGCGGTGACACTTAGAACATATTCAGGGAATGAGTTTAAAGTGAATGGCCAAAGACTAAAACATTATCTAGGAAGCATTATTAATGAAGATTATTCTTAAAGAAGAATTGTTGAAGAAATTTGTTAAGAGCATCTGTGATGAGTCCGGCTAAAGGCGATAAAGAAAGAGAGCGACGGTTGTTGGGATGCAGCCGGATATTTTGTTGTTAGTGTAATTTCGGTGGAAGTCTTTTAGAATCGATGCTGCGAAGATTGATAAATTCAAATTTGAGCATCGAAAATCGGCACATGAGAATTTTCCAATTGTTTCTTCTTTTAAATTTTGTTCTGCTGTTATTTTGCTTCCGATTCTGTTTATTTTGTATTTGAATTTTGTTTGATTGATTGAAGTTCTTTCATTTTTCTTAGTTTAATTTAGCTAGATTTAATCAGTTAAATAGCTGTGAATTTCTAGGATAAAATATGCATTTCATTGATATATTTGTGAATGATTTGTTGAAAATTTCTTGAATTAATTATCTTTGATGAATGAAGAAATGAGGAAAATAAAGCGAGAGAGAATGAAATTGTCTTCTCAAAGTCGCGACATCATTTCAATGTAACATTGCTCCCTGACGTGTCACGACATTCTCCTTAGATTCGCGACGCCGAAATTGATATGCGCGTATCAGCAGTGCATGATTCTGACCCCTGATGTCTGCGACATTGGGTTAAGTCGCAAAAATTTTAATCAATGTCATTGGCATTGACTTCAAGTATTCATTTGCATCCACGATCATTGTGACGACTCTTTAGTATGTGACATTTCTTTGTAATGACATTATAAACCTCCTATTTAAGAGAACATTTAATTGAAAATTTTAAATACAAACCAATTGCTAACCAGGCCTATTTTCCAGCCTCCATTTGACGAGAAAAATGTACTATTTGGCTCTCACTACCTGAACGAGGTGATTGGAAATATTGTGGAAGATGTGCTAAGAGAGAGAGTTGAAAAAATAGAGAATCAGGAGATTGTTCCTACTGAGGAAGTTGGGGAAGAGACAGAAGAGGTGGAGTTAGTCAGGCGAGGTCTTTTCACTAATAGCTGGAGGCTTTGAAGATTCTATCGAAGGGATTTGTAGAAGAAAGGGGGTTTAAGGAACTAGTTTTTCCCTTCAAGGAGCAAGTAGAAAGAGGATGGAGATGTTATGATATTCCCAGAGCAGGCAGGAAAAGTTTAATACAAGGCCAATTTCACTGTCCCGGGAGGAACGACTTGCTATGTCGGGAAGTGGATCCCTTCCCCGGAAAAGGCCTGCTTCCTGGTGTTTGGACTCTAAGAGGTGGGGAATGCATGATGCGAGAAGCTTTGTAAACCCCAACTTCAAGAGATTGTAAAAGCTCACGAGGCGAGCGTGGCGATAAGAACTATCTCCCGACACCTTGTCAACGGAGGAGATCTAATGAAGTTGAAGGTATGGTTTCATTTCTGTATTTCGTTGTGACCACTCAGTATGTCTCAGCTGCGAGATAGAGCCTCTGACTGCATATCGCGATTGGTCCAAGACTATGCAATGAATGTAGAGTCTGGAAGAGTCCATCTTGGACTGTTGCTGCATAGAAATTCACGGAAATATTCCCCACCCTCTTTGATCACGCCATGCATTAAAGGTATCAAATTCATTGAAGAGGAAGGTGCCTAAAGCGTCATCTCTCCGCTCTACCCGGAGACATCGAGCTCTCTTTAGTGAGGGGAGAGAAGAGAAAAAGCCAAAGAAAAGAAGAGCCTTGAGACACAGAAATATATGGTTGACTCCAAACCAATTGCTCCTATTACAGGGATGGCCGAGTAGTGAAGGGGTAGATAGAGAGTACATCTAGACGGCTAGTATCTTCCCCATTGCAAACCAAGGGAATTCCAACAGTGAAGTGAGAATGAAAGAGCTCAATGGAACACATTGCTATACCTTGCAAGGAGCAAAGAAAAAAAAGGGTGAGTAGAGCTCTGACTAAAATGATAGTGAATTCTGAGTGACAGCGCCACAGGAAAGAAGTAGAGAGTAGAAATGAGAGAGAGATGAAAAAAATTAGGGAAGAGCTAAGGTGGAGAGACCTTCCTGAAGACCAAACAAAAAAGAAGACACTCTAGTAGCGACCCTCTAACGAAAGAAGAATGGACGGAGGAGCTGGCTAATAGAAATTAAGATTGTGAGGCGGAACTCAAAGGAGAGGGAAAAGAGCCTTCGTGTGAGCATCTAAAGGGATCAGACTATTGAAGATCATGAGTGAGGAAAAGAGATGGAGTAAATTTATTGGATGATGCCTTTGGCTATCTACAGGAAACACAGAAAGAATGAGGCCTTCACGTGAAAGTTGAAGAGATGACTCATAGCTATAGGGACTATGGATTGACGGTTTGGATCGATATGCATTCCAATATTATAAATCTTATTGCAAGGTAGATTTGAGGTGCGTGAAGACTCCTATTAGAGGAAGGTAGGAGATGGCTGATCAAGTTTAATGTCGAGGTTGCTATATTTGGTTCTATGAAGTAGTAAGAGAGATAAAACTCTTGAACAACTTGAGCTTATCTGGAAGCTACACCATCTCAAATTGGTTATCAATATGAACCAATCAACCTCAAAACCTCAAAATCCTAGCATAGGTAAAAGAAATGAATCAATTGTCTCTCTCATTGTAATTCAATTCCTTGTAATTAAATAATTAAAAATCGGTTTAATCGTATTATAATGTGTGTTCTTCTTTTCTTCTTTCCTTGTACTTTGATTCTGAAATGCGCAGAGAAGCATACTCAGTGCAGAACAATTAAATGTTGTGATAAATAATTGGGCATTTAGTTGTATTGAATGCATTGAATGGCTGAGCTAAAATGATAAAAAGGCTTAAATGTTTAGACAGAAAAAGTGGAAACCTGAAAATGAGGAAAACTAAATTTCTGGAATCTATGCAAATTATATTTTGTGTTGAATATTTCTTCATATTTGTACAATTCCTGAATGATGCAGGCTTTAAGTTTGTATGTTTGGTTTAATTAAAATGGTTATGTTGAATTGCTTGTCATTTATAGTTATTGGGTGGAAATTAATTGATTAATCAAAATGAGATTCTGAAGTTTATAATAGCACAATAATTTTTTTTGAACCAAACCATAAAATCTGTAGATGAAATTGGGCAGAGTAAGTGGAACAAAATTGAAAGTTGTGATGTCAATGAGAAATAGGCTGAAATTTACTGGTTCTCTAAAAATGAAGTGAAGTATCTACAGTATACTATTGATAATTCTGAGTTTACTTGACTGATCAGTTCAACTATTGTATTGTGATAAGACACTGAACTTGAGTACCTTTGAAACTCATTATCTTGGGTTAGGGCACCTTATTGGACTTACCATCTAGTTTAATTATCAAAGGTCTGAACATTATATTTGTATTAAGGCGAAAATCCGACATCACAACGATAGGAATTGATTTGATACCTGGATAGTTTAGACCTTTATATTCTATGTATGCTATGGATATATACCCTAGTACATTATTTGACTAATGCCAATTTCATCATCAAATCACATGAAGGAGCATGCTAATTGCAAATTCTAACTCTGATAAAGGCCCAGGGTTTTTGAAATTGCAAAATAGAGAGTGTGAAAAGGTAGTCAAGAGCAGTTTGAGGAGTAATTTTTAAGAAGAGGGAAGGATGAGAATTAAGGATGTGGGGAGAAAGAAAGAAAAGGAGGAAAAATATCTGAAAAGGTTTACCAAACAAAAACTAAGAAAATTCAAAAACCTATGATTTAAAGAGGAATGAGTTTGCCTTGCTGGCCTTCCTCCTAGAGCAATTAAGTCCTTAAGAGTGTTGTACTGCCTTGCCTGCATCACCAGCTAAGGGAGTTGCTGACCCAGAAAGCTTGTTAGGATGGTAGAAGTTTAAGAAGGCAAAAACAACGCTGCCCATTTCACTAACGCTAAACAAATGAAAAGCACGACTGGGCTTTTGACTTGATGTCTTAATGACATTATTGTTTTAGGTCACGTGTGTATAGACAGCTAAGAATTTAAATCGCGACAACGCTGATTCAGCCGACATCAGCAGCTTTGTCTTATGACGCCATTGACATCTGCTGAAGCGATTAAGGAAAAAAATTTGTTTTGCAGTCGTTTTCTCTATGATTTACGGGGCCCAATTATTAGAACTCATAAATAAGTGCACTGGAGTAGAGTGCATATTCTTCTACCGACTTTGAGCTTTTGGGGGATGAGCTAAGTTTATTTTAATATATATTTTCTTTTTGTGTTTTTTTTTCAGAGTTAGAGTAGTAGATGATTTGAAATTTTTGAGCTAGATTAGTTCTTAAATCAAACTTCCTTCTGTCTGAAACTTGGTGATGGAAATTTTCTAGAAGATTCTGTTTTATTTAGATTTTGATTACAGTTTCAATGAATTTGTTTGATCAACTAGTCATTTGTCATATGATTCGGTCTGACTAAAACTCCTGCGAGATGGAATGGGTGTTTGATTATCATTTTGTAGTATTTTAAATGAATGTTTGTGGAATTAGTCATACGGATTAGTCTAATTAAGCCTTTGCATATTATAGTGATTGATATTCACATATTCATGTTCTATACCTAGAAAAAATTGTATCTATGCTCACGATTTAGGATCCTCTGGTGACATAGAGATGGACTACGAGGCAAGAAGCGAGTGAAACTTGGGAGTAAATTGCATTGATATCTTGAATTATTATCTAAAGTATCTGCTCTAGTTCCATATCATGGGTGATGTTGCCAACCTTTGACTGAGGATCCCTTCTAGGTGACCAGTAGAAGTGTGTTCCAGGAATAAGACCATTTGATGATATATCGAGTTTAATCGGTTTCCTTAAAATGCAAATGAGTGATCTTGATCTTTGTTAGCTAAGATTCTAATCAAGGAGAAAAAATATTTTATTTGAATGGACGACCGAGGTACTAATTGCATTGAAGAAGGCTTGTGTTCCCACAGTATGGGATCAGCGAATTTTTCGATTCTAGAGATTGTTGGGGCTGGACCGTGATGGATGATCTAGCAGGTTTAGATTAAGTTAGAGATGGGTTTATGGTAGTTTAAGTACCAGGTGTAACTTTAAAAATTGAGACAAGTTTCAGTTCAAGGTTATGGGCTTATTTGAGGTTTATTTATGATGGAATTAAAGTTTTGAATGAAGGATTTTAGGTTTGAAAAGTTTGGGGTTGGTTTGATCTAAAAACCGCCTTGTTTTGAGCTAATTGTGGGTTTCATGTTTTTCACGCGTGAAATTTAGGGGTGTCATGAATTTGGGGTTTCTCTAGTTAGGGATGATGGTTTGTATGGTTTCTAGGGTGAGGAAACAAAATGAAATGTTTTAGAAGTATGAAGCAAGTTTGAAAGTTTGAGGTTGTGGTTGGAAATTCGTTTGGAAAGTTAAAGAGAAGATGATGGAATGAGTAGAGGTTATAGAAGGATGAACTTAGTTACATAAAAGGGATACGAGATAAGCCCACGAAATCGCTACTTAGGGAATCCATCAGAATGCTATCTTGCGCTCCAAGGAATCCACCTAAGATGATGAGAGCTAAAGATATATACTTCACCACTAAAGGAATCCCACCTAGGGATGAAAGCGACAAACTTCCCGATCAAGGGAATCCCACCCGAGATAGAAGAATAAGAAAATTTACTTAAAGAGAAATCTTAGAAATATTATTAAACTTGAATGATTGTAAGGGACCACGACTAGAGCGAAATATATATCCCTATACTCTAATTCAAATAAAAACTCCTTATTTATGAAAACAAGACTTTCTAATTGAAATAAAGCAACTCCTAAAAAGAAAATCTTTCTAAAAGGAAATAGCAACTCTTACTTAGACTAGGAAAACAAGATTTCTAAATTAAATAAAGAAACAACTACTTGGACTTGGAGAACAAATTTTTCTATAATAAAACAACTCCAAAACAAAATAGTAACAAGACTCAAAATACTTGGATATAGAAATGTGCAGTGTCTCAAGAGTTTAAAACCACCAGAATCTGAATTTTCCATAATGAAGATCAAATTCCCATTGTTTATTGTAGAAACTCTTGCATCAATCTCCCATAGTTGAGAAAAAAGACCTGCCCTCAAGTCTTCACCATGATATGGCCTCAATTCCTTGATATCGAATGTAGGCAGGACATTGTTGTCATTAGGCAATTCCAACCTAAACGTGGATTGAATTCCCAGTAACACATTGTAAACCTAAGGGTATCAAAAGTACTGGTTTGGAAAAAAACTAAATCTTAAAGAGGAATTTGAATCCTAAAAATAACATATTAGACCTATTGACTTTGTTTAGAGACCTGATATGCTAAATGAGTATTAGTAATGTGAGTGTCATGGTTATTCCAAGCTATCTATTATGCTCTTGGACAAATCCGAGTTCATGTAACTCCTTAGGAATATGGTATACGAAAATGGTGAAATGTGTAGTGTGTCGAGAGTATTCAAGGCTATCTTTTGTTGTAGAAACTCTGTGCTCGAAATGGGCATGGCAGTACTAGTTTAGGAAAAAAAACTAAATCTTAAAGTGCGATTACAAGTCTAAGTAGCTATTTAAATCCATATTGACTTGGTTTAGGAATATGAGTGTGCTAAATGGCATTAAGAATGTGAGTGTAGTGAGTGTTCTGACTATACTATTATATACGGGATAATCAGGATTCATGTCATAATAGTGCGCTGTTTGGGAACTATGCAAATTGATAGTGAATGCGATCCATTCCTAATTATATTATTTTACTGGAGTGAAATATTTGATTACTAAATTTAAATTTCCTTTATTTTCATTAAAACATTATCTGAAATTCTTTCATTAGTTCTTTAGATAGTTGAATCTTCAAAATAGAAGGTTAAAATAATGATGATCTTGAGTAGTGGATCAGTGATTACAGGATTTTCTCGCCGATCCTTGTAGGAATGATATTTGGACTTATAATCCACTTTTATTACTTGTATGACTTATGCACTTACGGTGAGTTGTTGTTACATTTTAAACACAGTATTTTAGACAAATATGAAATGGATTCTCTCATTTTAAGACCTTACGAGTTTTGTTGTTGTTGGAAGTGATCTAGTTCTTGTGGCCATCCCAGAAATTTGGTTACATCATCGGTCAACTTATAGTGTGATAGACCTAATTTGAGAGGGAAGAATTTCTCTATGCTAGAAGGGCGTGGATTGATCTTGGGCTCTGTCTATGGATTTAAGGCACCAAATCGGTTATTGCTGGAAGATTCCACGAATTAGTTCTATTCGAATTAGTATATGGCGTTTAGCTTTGCTTCCATTGCATAAAATCTATGAATTTTGGATGGATATCATGGGATTCCAATAGGCATAAAAGGCCATTCTTGGAAGCTCCACAATATGAATGGATTTAGGAACTAGTTAACTCTCTATAGCTTCCATGTAGGATCATTCACTAATTACTATAACCTAAGAAAACAAGGTTATTTTGTAGAAATGAAACTTTTGCAGATTATGATGTCCCATTGCAAGGTTTGACTTGTCTCAAATACTCCATTGCTCACTTTCAAATTTGCTATAAACCGGAGATATTGTCGAAATAAACGACAACAAATACAGAATGGAGTAAGAACATATGTCATAAGCCTGTGAAGTACAGGCATAGAAAGCTCCAGAATGGCATCAAATGTTCCTTGGCAGCCTTCCCTCTTTGGTTGTCTTCTATTATTCTCCTTCTCATTCTTATTGATGATAACCACTCCCAGGAAGATCAGGCTTAGAATACACGAGCTCCACATGGAGTTTGTTTCATTAGTCTTCAACCTCGGAATAGGAAACCGGTACTTGATAGTGATCTTGTTAATAGCTTACTATCAACACACATGCGTCAAGCCCCATATTTCTATAGAACTAAAAGAGATGGAACAACACATGGACTCATTTGTTTATCACAAATCAATCTCGTCTTTATGGGTTATCAGCCTGCTGTAACTTTGTTTACATTTGCATTGGGTTCATTCGATGTCGGCTTTGTTTGGAAGTGTGAGACACGGAATAAGATCAATGCGATGTTGGATACTCTACTCATTGGTGAGTAATCCAGTAGGAATCTCATTTGGAACCACGTCTTGAACTCCTCAGTGTGACAAATCATGAACGAACCACTTGTTGAGGAATCGCATCATCCATGACCAGAATAATAAATCTCATCTTGGTATGAAACCATGCTCACTGTAGCACAGCAGAAAGAATTCCCAATCTCATGAATTTTCGTTAAGTTTCATGGGATTGCTAACCTGGTCGACACTACATCTTTGTCAAACCCTATAATTTTTTTTTTTGTTTTACCAGTAAATACTTTCATTTCTATGGAGATAAAAGATTGTCGAGCTTCCAAGTAAATCTGCGACGCAATATCTGAATTGTAAGAGAAAAACCTATTAAACAGAATGCATCCATTGATAAACCTCATAGCATTAATTATATACAAAAAGATGTACAATTAGCATGTAGAAAAATAACTTGTACTTTGTTATTTACACACTTTACATTCTAAGTCATGATTCTCTAGGATAGCCCATCTTGCTGTAAGTGTACAAAAGTGACATATATTACATGTTTCTTAAAAAAAAAAAGGTGAATTTACAAAGGCAAACTCGAAATCTCATAAGATGCTTGCATCCTAAACTCAATCATTCAGAAGCAGATCATTGTGGTTCATTATAGTGATATTGTTGCACTTAAAAGTGAAGGAAAGATGGATAGTTCTGCTCGTAGACTTTATAATATTATCTTTATAACAATATTTAATTAACTTCAACAATATGTATGATAAACATTTATCTTGCTGATGTTAAGTATGAAATACATATCAAATATCATGCATGGTTGCAATGTCTTTCTCTTTCTTTGATATCATTCATTCTTCCCGTGATCCAATAACTTTATCATTCTTTACAGATAACCATCAATTATACTTCAATATACATAACTCATCATAATTGCTTCAATAGAGAATCAACTATAAATAATAGCTATTCGGGACTATATAAGAATTTAGTCTTATCCGAGTAATCTTTGGAACTTATGCCCCGGGTAGAACCAACTCTGTGTCTTTGGGACTATAGCCCAAAGGCTAGACCAGCTACGTGTCTTTAGGGACTAAACCACAAGCAAGGCCAAGACCAGCCCCACATACACCTTTATCTAGGTGTCTTCCTCGAGAGGTTTGAGTTTCTATGGACCCATGGTCCTACTTCATATATCGGAAGGTAACACCATGTATTATAATATCTTTCATTATCCATACTCAATCCTCGATGTATTATTTTCCTTTCTTTCAGGCATCCTTGATGCATAGCAAATACACTAACCATGTCACCACATAGAAACCATGGTTCTCAAACCAATGCATCTGCATCTCAATACCATGTTTCAACGACCATGCCCACGACATATTGAACATCATGACAACATAAAATGCTTCATAAATATATCAATTATTCGTTCACCAATATATATTTAATAAGCCATCAAAGATAAATATTAAATAGTATAAGTTCTACCTTTCTAAAGTCTCCTTTTGAGAATTCTTCTACGTAGACAACTCTTATTAATTACTACAAGGGCCCGAAATGAAATAACTCAGGTTGTAACCTTCTTAATCATATTACCAATTTAATGTTGTTAGTATAACCCCAAATTTTAACCTTACCACTATCCCTTTTAATTAATTTTGAGTTATGTATGCTACTTTATTTTCCCTATTTCCATCTGTGTAGAATTAAGAGTGTACCTAAACTTAATTCATCTACTGCTCAACTATTTTACAACTAAAACCCTAACGAGAAGAAGGAAAGGCCTTCTTTTACAAGGAAACTTAACTTTCATTCACCACAAACCTAATTAAATTAAAATTCTAAATACATAAAAATACTGAAGATTAACACTATTTTAGTTTATAAACTAATTTATCATTGCTTTTATCCATCACCAACTCATTAGGAACTCAAACTGTTGATCTTTCTTCTTCCTCATAGAAATCTTCACTTTCTCTCTCTTTAACTCCCCAAATTTTGATAGAAAATGGCTAGAATAGACATTAATGTGCTAAATCATTTTAAAGACAAATCTACCATTAATAACTCCTTAAATCAGACAAACAAAAAATTTCTACTAACCTTTGTTCTTCCACATGAAGACCTAACTCTTACTCTCTAAACTTATTCTCTACGGCCCCAAATCTGTAAAGAATGGCTAAGAGAAGAGCACTACCAACCTTTAAATATGACCCCACTTAATTGCAATTTTAAACAGTCTTACTCTTGATAACTTGCCTTGATTTGTGATAGTCCCCTTTAGTTCTCTTAACTGCAATTTATTTCCAAAGTACTAATTTCTGATACAAGCCAACAATTAGTTAACATATACTTAATCTAAGATTAATGCATAATAAAGTATAAAATGCCTTAACCAAATTTACAGCTCTAGAACATGTTTTAGGTAGATAGAATAGAATAGAAATATTATGATAGTCATATTTGCTTATTTTGTTAGTCAAGATTATTACAATCTTTGATAAAAGAATGTAATATTTTAATATTATGAGGAACCTTTTATATATGGTCTTCCTTGTAGCAAATGGAATGCATCCATTGGAGCAACATCATCAAACATCCGCATAGTTTTATATGATGGAGAAGGAAAGCAAACACTTTGATTTTATTGTTTGCCCTTCTACATGGTGATCTTGACCTGCCATTGGGGTGAGAAGAGTTGACGAATTGAATTGAGTCGATCGAGCGGTGGGCTCACACCGGCCCAATTAAATCTGATTGACAGTCGGTACCTAATTTATATTGGGTTGTCATTTTATTAGCCCAGCCCATCCCTATACTAGGCTAACGGGCCAGCTTGACCTGTAAGGTTGGAGGTTACTTGGTTTTAGATCCATAACTTTTATAGGCTCCTTATCTTCTACTTCTGGTTTTGATTCTATGCATCTATGGGCCAGTCTGAAGAGAGAGAAAAAGAGACCCCAGCCCTCTAGAAAGGGTGGGAATAATGGATAAAAGTTGTCATTCCTCTTGTATTTCTACCATAAAACATAATACTAGAAGAAAATCACCAACCAGCGAAAATACCTTTCTCCTCCTATATGCATCAGATAAACCAAGCTTTTATGACTTAGATGCGGAGTTAAAAAAAATATGAAAACCCATATGGAAATCTTGTGTTTTTGTTTCTCACAATCGAAATATAAGCTATTGTCCCATGCAGAAAATCTATCACATCTCTATAAAGATATAAATGCTCAAGTTAGGAGACCGAAGCTTGAGGGCGAGCAAGTATATGAAAAGCTTTGCTTTTTGGTTTATTCATATTCAAAATAGCTTTGATCTATGGAGGAACCAGAAAGAAGGAGAGAATTGAAATCTATAAGCAAGGTGGTTTAAATGGTAGTAGAGCCAAATCACTGCATTGACAATGGTGGTTTCAAATAGAAAAAAGAAAGTAAAGTCTTGCTACTAGGCATCGACATATCCTTTACCTCAAACACCTCATTGATCTCTCATAAGATCTCTAGACTATTATTAAGATCTACTATTGATAATCTCTTTTCTCTTTCTCTTTCTCTCTCTCTCTCTCCCACCTAAATCTTTGAATGTGAAGCAGAGTCAAAGAAGATGGATCTTTCATTTCTAGTTCTTCTCTCCATCCTCCTCCCTCTTCTCTCCCGTCATCTCTTCTGGACCTCACCAAGATTTGACCTTAACAAAAAATGGTAAGCTGACAGAATGCCTCGAAGAATCGCAAGTAGGAGCTTTTAGTTTCAAGCCATGCTTGCTCAAAAGGAGAAGGAGAAGGGTGTCGCGAAGGAGAAAGGCGTTTGTAAAAGGAAATTAGGGTTTGAAACGATATATATATGTATATATATATTAATTTTGTAATTGGGTTAGCTTGAAAAAAACCGGGCCAACCCGGTCTCATGTTGTTGACCCTGAGCATTAGGCCCAGTGCGATTGAGTCAATTTTAACTGGTTTTTGACTATTAAAATTAAAGCCCGGCTCGCTCCCAATTTTGGGTTAAATCGAAACTATTTAGCAGAACCAGACTTTTCATTAAGCTCAGGGTGAACTCGATCTTCAAATTCAAGCTATGTCTGTCTCTTCAACACCTCGACAGTACAACTTCCACCTATCAATAGTCACATTACACACTTTTCCATGACTAGTGCATTTTGTTTGAAAAAATATTATCTACGCAGTCATGCCTCTTTAATTCTCTTTAATCACATTGGGAGGCTCCTCCACAATATGTAGCTTCTCTTTTTCCATCTACATATTTAGTAAATTCTTCATTTTCCATCTTTTCTCCTTCTTCCTTTCTTCTTCCAATCACTTTCTCTTTAATGGTCACTACCCACTGGCAGGACAAATTAGAAGCCCGATATGACCATACCCTTGACATCATAGCACTTAGAGCATAAGTGAGAAATAACGGGGCTTTGCATCGATACCTCGATTCTTCACTTCATTTTGCTAAGTTGAACCTTGGTCAAAAGTTTGTTGGAACCTGAAACACTTTTTCCTTGGTTAAAACTTGCATAGGGGTTGTCTTGGGAATACTTTGTTGTTATTCGATGGTGATAGCAAGTTTTCTAACATTATTAAAGACCCGATATGAGCTGTCCCTAATTACATGTAACTCCTTTCAAACCTCCCAGAAGCAGGTACAATAGTGCACTCCTCAGGTTCTTTTAATATCATATGAAATCAAATATTCAAATTCTCTTACTCTTCCATGGATAGATTGCATTACTTAAAATTATAGAACTTTGTGTAATTATCTTATGCACATAATTTTTCGAGAGAAAGAAATCTCTTTCTTTAACTCCCTCTTCATTTTCTCCCCTTGGTGAATAAGTGCTTTCTTCTCTACTCCTTTCCCTGCAAATTCTCCCACCAAAGTGAGCATAGCCCTTGATCTAATAGCCACCAACTTCACCTTCCTTTCCTCGAAAATTCTTTAAATTTAAGTCATTCAATAATGTATAGCAAATCAAGAAAGGTGTCACCTTGTATTTTACCATCAAATTTTGGAAGTTCAACCTTCATATCACCTTCATGTCTCCTTGGTTGCCTTCTTTGCCTTCGGTAGTCATGATCCTCATCACTGGAACCATTATCAACACCAAATGGATTATGATTTTCCACCTCCCACGTGCTTCACGTCGATTCCTTCTAGGTTGGCCATCATTTTGTTGTTGTTCCAATTTTCTTTACTGTATAAGCCATCCTCCTCAAATCTACAATCTCCTAATAACGTTCATAGTCATTCATGCCTTCAACTTTTGGAGGAATATGATTTCCATGCCTTTCCATGATGAAACACAAGAACTTGAAGAGATAATTCCAACAAAAAAACAAACACGAACCAAAGCTGATGCAAATGATACCAAACCGGAAGCGTCACGGTAGGATAGGAAAAAATTTACCACTTGAGATAAACACCACTTCAAAGATAAAATTTGTTTAACTCACCCCTTAAGGGCATTCACTCGAGAGATAAAAGCTAGAGAGACAATGCAAGATTGAGATGCGAATCTAAATAATGATCAATAAACAAAGATCCTTCAAAATTCATTTTCCCCGTACCCTTATACTTGGAATGCCCCTCTAAGAATAGGAAAAGGCATAAATAGGGTTCCAAGAAAGCACATACACCAAAACAAACCATAATGAATGCATTTAAACTAGTTTGACTGCTAAAGATGAAAATATGATTGGTTTCCAATCTTCTATAACTACACACTGATTGAAACATTAAAATAAATGATAAGACGTCAAGAAAACTAAGTTTTGGGCCTTGAGTACTTCATGGACCATCAACCCAAAATTAGACTCCATTAGGCTCTTGTTGGCTAAATCCATATTGGGCTTTGGTTTCTCAAGTGCATCAATGCTAAAGAGGTTTAGCATGAGATAGTCTCAGAGAGGATAACTTTGACTTGATCATACTTATGCTTCCCAGCTAGGAAGCGATCATGTAGGCTATGTTATGTGCTAGAACTAATGTATCATATGCTGCGAAAGTCAAGCATTGCTCAGTTCTTGGATTCTAGTGAGGTCTTGGGTGATTGTCAAGAATATCCTCAAGTACTTGAGAATCACTAAGGATGTATTCTTGATTGATGGAGATAGGGATCTTATGGTAAGATGCAAATTACTAATCTGATAGAGATAACTCCAAATCTCAATCAGGCTAGGTGTTCAAATTTAATGGTGTCACAGTCAGTTGGAAAAATTCCAAAGATGAGGTGAGTGTACAACTGAATCAAAGTACATCGTTACTTCCAATGGCAGCTAAGAAAGCGATTTGGACAAGGAAGTTCATTTATGAATTAAGGGTGGTCCTAATGATGATCAGATATTGTAGTATTGGGATCACCATGGAGCCAATGTGAAAGCAAAAGGAACCACGGTCTCATCGAGGTCGAACTAATTGCTCGAAGGATGCCATTTTGATTTGAAGAAATCATTGGTGATCATGATGAAATATGCCTTGATCCAGAATGTATCTGATCTATAACAACCACTTCCCTAGAGCTATAGTTCACATCTACTTGCCTATGGTATGAGGTACAAAGGTGATGTGAGTTTGTTAGAGAAGGGCTCTAAAGGCAATTTCCCTTAGCACTTATTGTACGTATTCAACTAGGGAACTCATTTTAATAATTAAAGTTTGATTTCGCGCAATTTCAGTTTACTTTAATTTCATGGCAAACTATCTTCCTTTTGTACTGTTTCGTGTGAAAATCAACTCACACACAACAATATTCATATTATTTTTATAATTACATAATTGTTTTAATTTTCATAATGTGTGAACTCTCAATCGATCCACAAATTGGAGCGACTCGCTAAAAAAAAGTATGTTTTTTAATTTTAGAAAATCCGTCCCTCATGAGGAAAGGTTTTATTTTGGAGTCACCACTTACTTTTTATTTCTTTTATTTTTAAAATGGGAAATATTAAATAAGAACAAAAAACCCCCCAGTGACTCTATGTTTGGAAAGCGATTTAAGCAAAAACTAGATTTTTGGGTCTAGGGATCAGGTTACTCATTGGGGAAGGCACGTACAAGGTAGCACCCCTCGAGCGGAACACGGTCTTTAATAGCAATTGGGTATGTTGGGCAGCACTTGGATGAATCATTTGGCCAGAAGCTAAACGGATGGTAAGATTCACACAAACCTAGGTTGCATTCAACACCACATTTAATCTCGAAAAATTATAATCAGGAAAGGCACATACTTTGAATCCCACTAATATACTTTGCAAAGGAAGGTTAGTCCTATATTTCTTGACATATATTAATCCTTCAAATCAATTCTCAAAACCAAGTGAAACCATGTCATACATTGAATCTCGATCACTAGTGCTCTCACAACCACTTTTTACACATGTGATTCTCATGAATCGAATAGACCCATGTTAGCAGACCGACCCGTTTGAGACCCGTGATATGGAAGAGCGAGATTAAACCCACGAGGTTATAGGCTCCAATTAAAGCGAAATCGGACTACCTAAAAAACTGAGTAAGATTGTTTGATTTGGTTCCTGATAGGTACGATCGAGTTGAGAAAAATATAAAAAAATTTCCGCTAACATTCCTGAAAAGAGTAAGGAACTTCGATAAAGCGATATATGATTAAAGTTCGGATGGTGATAACACAACCTAAGCAAGGCAAAAGTGCTCCTAACGGCTACCCTTGAAAAAAAATTTATGAAGCGACGTTCGGTTCCCAACTAGGTGAATTTGGTTGGAAAAATCCCAAAATTTTCATAACATTTCTCGAAAGAGTAAGAAACCCGAAGCGATTGTATGATTCGGAGTGTCCGTGATTGAGGCAGCGACTCGACAAGGCCCAGTGCTCTAGCGCTACTTTTAGCTTGATGAATTGGCTGATTGGTTCCTAATCGGTCGAGCTAGTTGAGAACAAATCTCAAATATTTTTAGAACATTCCTCAAAGAGTAAGGAACCCCAAAAAAGAAATGGTGTATGATTCCAAATTATATAGTGAAGCCGACATAAACAAGGCGAAATACTCTGCTTTGCTACTCTGAAACAAAATTGATGAACTACGATTCGGTTCCCAAGCGGTGGTGGTTGAAAATCTCAAGTTGTTAGGACATTCCTCGAAAGTAGAACCTTCAAAAAAATGACCAGTTTGTATGGATTCAAGTCGGATAGGTGAGAACTAACCTATGAAGCAAAGTGCTCTAAAATGGGCTTCAACCATGCCACCCCGTCTTATTAAAATGAATGCCATGGAATCGGGTATCTTACAGTAGGTAGCCACTCCCGACACAAAAGAGCGAAATGGGAATCCTCAAACTCCAACCCGCAAGACTAGGTCTTTCCCTTAGTAACAAGAGCTACCATATGACCTCCACCAAAAATAAAGCCAATGATAATAGTGAACTCAACACCCATGAATCAAAAGGTTGGCTATCTTATCACGATCATAAATAATCTAGGAGAACATGACACAGCGGACTAAATTCCTTTAACATCTAACAAGATTACACACTCATTTCCATTACCCAGAAAAGAAACAAATACCCATGATAGTCATGGTAGATATGTATATAACATGAGGCGAAAACCAGCGCCTTAAAGACAAGGAGAAGCATACAACGTTCATACCCTATAGGATACACATTTGCTCCCCCTTTTGTCTTCTTTTCTTCTCTTAAAAACTAAGTGTCACCTCCTTCAAAGCTTTAAAAATCACTAAAATGAAGGGACCCTCAAACCCGAATATATAGAATCTATTATTCTCTTTTTCTTTCTTCCTCTTCCCTCGTTCTCTCTTCTTTTCTTTTTTCTTTCCCACCTCCCTTATCTTTTCCCGGTTTTTATGCATTTTCCCTTCATAAATTCGCCCTCAATTTTGCTTTTACCTTCAATCACAGGAACTCCTTAGTCGGAGTCTCGGACTTGTCAAGCTTCATAACACTCCTTTATTCACGAGTTGTGTTGTACATTTACTCCTTTGTAACCACCAAGAATCCAAATGGACTCAAGATTGGGTTGAAAGCAACCAAATGGCCACAAAACTGGACCCGAACCATGCTAGGACTGATTTGGAGTGAATGGGCCTAATACAAGGTTATCTTCCAAATTATGCCAAAATCAAACTACCCTTGAAAAATACCCATAGTTAACAGTCTGGTTCCCAACCAATCAAGCATGTTGAAACTCTAATTTTTCAGCACAATTCTCAAGAGTAAGATCATAAATATCTTATAATTTCGAGTTCGGATGAGGAGATATAGCCAAAATAAACTTGAGTTAACTAGTTGAAAGTGCTCCCATAATGAACTTCAACTGAAATCCGACGAATCGGTTGAGCTTGTTCCCAATAGGTAGAGCCAATTGAGAAAGATTCTCAACTCTTTCTATAACATTCCTCAAATATTAAGGAATCCAACGAAAGAAACGATGCATGATTTCGAGTCCGGATGAGGGAGATATGACCAAAACAAGCTAAAGCGCTCCGAATTGGAAAGTGTTCCGTAATGAACTCCACTATACATGGAATACTCATTTTCTATCATACAGCAAAGTACAACCTAAGGATTTGATGATGATGCCATTCAAATGGATCGAATGTAGAACCCGAGCCATGCAGGTTAGCTCACGCGCGAGTTAGAAAATAACCAAGCTAAACAAAGGGGTCCAGAGCCCATGTCGATCAAGCCCAGGTGCAAAGTGACATACCTCTAGGGATGCAAAGCAGAGTCATGGAAAAAATTGAGGGTCTACAAATATGCCTCTCTTTAGTAGAGTGAATGAACCAGTGGTTTGCATGTATATAACATAGGTAGCATCGATGAATAAATGATGAACTCATTTATGGAAAATCATAAGACGACGATTTTGTCCTTGCCGCAACAACAAAGGAGGTAAGGGAATGGGTTGCGATAGCTGAATGGACTAAGGGATGCGGGCAAGCACCCGAGAGAAGGTCAGGCGTGTGGAGGAAGGACTGGAGGCTGAGTACTAGAGAATGCTTGGGTGATGTCGGAGGAAGGGTGCAGGTGAGTCACAAGTGGGTCAGAATTGATCTGGGAGAATAAACAAATTAGTGGAGGAATAGTCTAGGTGAGTACCGGAGAAGGGTTCGGGTGATTACCATAGAATAGTCAGGGTGATTACTGGAGAATAGCCTGGGTGAGTATTGGAGAATAGTCTGGGTGAGTATCGGAGAAGGGTTCGGGCTAGTACAGGAGAATTGTCCGGGTGAGTACCAGAGAAGGGTTCGGGTAAGTGGAGAGAGATTAGGGTGAGTGCGGAGAATAGTCCAAGAGTGAGTAAAGGAGAATGAGTGCAGGACCAGTACTTGAGAAGGGTCGGGCGTATGTGACCGTCCAGAATTAAGTCTGGAGAAGGGTTGAGGTGAGTACAAAGAAGGAGTGGGTGTGCGGAAGGAATACTCAGTAAGTCTTAGAAAAGGGTTTGAAGTGGGAGGGCACGAAATGAAAGGACACGGTCGTGACAGAGCACAATAACTAGCAATGGAAGCCATCTATTGAAGGTGAGGTATGCCCTGAGTATGAAGTCAAAGGAAAGTACTAAATGACTTGAAGAAACAAGTTCGCAAACTCATAAGAAGGATGGAAAGGAGAGGGAAATGCCCTTGTGTGATGACATGCAAACATCAAAGACCAGAATGGAAAGAAGAGGGTATGCCCCGATCCAGTATATTAGTGCCAGAGTCGAATCTCATGCTTGCACATACGTGAAACAAAAAGCTAAAAGCATCACATATGATCCTCCAAAAAAGAATCAACAATTATTTCCCATAATAAACAACGTTCGCTAGAATGGGTAGGAGGAACGCCTCTGTATGTATGTCTGCCATATAAGTATCACGGCCAAACAACTCTGAAAAATATCTTTGATATATAAAACTTGGGAAAAATCCAATTTTTTTCAAAAAGGGTAAAACGGTAATTTTGGTTGGAAACCGAAAATTTTCTAGATTTCGAATGATGAAACGGACTTCATTGTTGAATTCGTCTCACGAAATCTAGTTACTCAATCGAATTTCATCGGATTTCGAGACAGTTGAAATTTCACGTTTTTCGAGACACGAGGTGTTGGGTGACAGATGGCATGATCATGTGGATGCAACACCAGCACCTGAGGGAGTGACACATGGCAACGATCCATGTGGTGCATTTGTGTCAGGCTCCACGTGAGTAGCGACTGGAGGAATTAAACAGAAGCAAAATAAGAAAGAAAAGAAATTAAAACTTTGGAGTGACATGTGACGAAGGAGAGTGGTAGGAAGTTTCCCAGCCGGACAATCACATTGGATAAGGAGAGAGAAAAGGAAGCCCAGAAAAAAAGAAGGAAGAAAGAAATGAGAAAAAGAAAGAAAGAGGAAGAAAATGAAAGAAAAGAGAAAATGGAAAATGAAAAGGAAATGAGGAGAGGAGCAAACAAAAAGAAAGGGGAATTCGGTGGATAAGAAGGGGGAGAGAAGGAAAGGAAAAAAAAGTAGAGAAAAAAAAAACGGATAGAGGGAGAGAGGAAGAGAGGGGGAGAAAAGAAAATGAGATTTTTCTAGTGTTCCAGCGGTCAGATCGACGGTCCGTGTTAAAGTCAATCCTTTGTTATTGAAACTCTGTGGGTACCAAAATCTTGGAGTTTTGTCAAACTCCACGAGGTAGAAATTTCCTGTTTTAGGTTATTCTAGCGCAAAGGCCATTTAATGGCTTGGGGTTTTCTTTGAGGCTGTAAAATTCAGTTCCAAAATCTTGGGACTGAGTGTAGGAATTTTAGGGACTGTTTTCGGACAATCCGAGCATAATTTTGGAGACTATTTTGAATGATCGGACATAATTTTGGAGTTGTTTGATAATCCGAACATAATTTCGGAATTTGTTTCGATTGATACGGACTTAATTTTGGGATGTTTGAGACCAATCGGGAGGCCCGAATTTTCGAGACTTTTTTCGGATAGTTCTTGAATTTGAACTATTTTAGACCAGTTCGAATTAAAATTTTAGAGAATTTATTTTAGATAGTTCGAGACTGATTTTGATTTGTGTGCTGTTTTTTTATGTGTTATTGAAAAAAATTGAACCACGTGTTGGTTGTATGAAATCATGTTAATGCATGCTTATGGGTGTATTGACATGAAATTTATGATGTATGCTGTAAATTATATGTGAAAATATAATTATCCATGTGTTGAAAATGTTGCATGTAGTTCTCATTTAGCATTTAACATGTTATAGTATGAAGTATATTCACATTTCATATGCACGGGACATCGCATCGAGTCGGGTGTGTGCGGATGATATTGGTTATTCACCATTCTTGGTGAGATGTGTAGTGAAGCTCGGGAAATGGGACGCCAAATTATTAAGACTCACGGGTGTATAAAATAATAAAAATAAATTTAGTGTGTTTGGGTGAAGCAAGATGGGAATTAGATCCCCCGGGGTAAGACCAGGTCGATTCTTGGTCAGACATATGGATCTAGTGATGAAAGTTCGAAGTGTGGAGCGTCTGAAGCACAACGAGACCCGGAAATTCTACTCCACAAAAACACACGGGATTTGATAAATTAAAATAAAAATCGAAGGGTTGTCCAATGGGTTAAGTCATTGGGTGAAACACCAATGACTAGTTTTCACACTTTGCATTTGCATGTGTGAGGGAGTCGGTCAGGACTCAGGTTATGGGCATGAGGAGTCTCATCTCATGCATGACATGAAATATTCCATATAGGATTGCATTTTCTATATGGAATGTGGTTTGATGTATTTATGCCATTGCATGCGCGTTTAGGTGGGAGTAGCTCTTGGGAAATTTTCTCTTGGTCTGGCTACTCACCGTCAGCCGGAGACCTTTTTCGGTCTGAGTGCTCCACGAGGCGGCATCAACGGGACCATTGATTTGCGAAAGGAGGCCTATGTGGCCTTGAGTAATATTTTTTTTTAAAAGTGTTTTGTATAAGGATTTTTATAGAATTATTTGGGACTATTATATAAATAGGATGGGTATGTAATTATGTTAGGAGAATTAGTGGATTAGACCACTTCGGACTGTAATTATTCATTTCTTTTCATATTTTTAGATTTAAATATGAATGAATGGAGTCTCGGTGAAGGGACATGGAAGTGGTGCAGGTAAATCGGTGTCCATGGGTGGGTTGGGCATGTCACCGATTCCGGTCAGGCCGAAGGCGAATCCGAACCGAGTCTAGGGTGTGAGACTATATACTGGGACTCTTTACCTGTTTTTTTTTTTTTTTTTCTCAGAGCTGAACTTGTACACGGTGGTATACAAACAATTTTTGTAATAACAAAAATCATTTACATACCTGAAAAGGGCTACCCGGGTGGTGTCTGACCAATCTATACACATATACTAAGTCCCATTTACATATGCGTACTTTTACATTTTACAGCGCGGGGCGCGGAACCTCGTATAGTGAACCCCTACTAGTGTGCTAGCCCAATAGTATGGAGAAGCTTTCGGACGTCTTCTCTTGTACCTACACGGATTGAAAACCGTGCTAAACTGCGCTTAGTGGGAAACATATGTCTTATGCATATACACGTTTAAAGCATAAAACAATAACGGATATCGAATTTTCATGCATTCACCTGTAGACATACAATTGCATGCTTATAACGGACTTATGCTTATTCGGATCCGTTGGAGTTCTGAGCTTATTACCGTCGTGCTACAAAGCTTATACTAATTACTTCTTATCTTATACTTACTCGGAACTTACACTTATAGCGGACTTATTCTTATTAGATCTCAGTAGGACACATATTATCATATCTCAGTAGTTTATACTTATATAGATTTCTCGTATGCTATCTTGAGCTTATACATATACTTATACTTATCTCTATTAGGACACATACTTATTCAAATTCTGAAATATCAGTCTGAACTTTTACATATCTTTGACAGGTACTTATCACATACTCATACTTTTATCTCTCTTATACTTGTTCAAATCAGTAGGGTGCGAGCTTATGTATCTGAAGGAGGTACCCTTAGGTACTCTGAAACATACTTATACCATAGGGCTTATACTTATACGGGTTTAAACATTGGAAGTACAGTGAGTCTTACGGAGATATTCTGAACATATCTTGTGTACGGAACTTATTCTTATACGGAGAGTATTCGTAAATTACTACTTATTCAAATGTCCCAAAAGACACATACTTGTGCTTATATCAGACTTATAATTAATTAAGTACCCATTAGGTACTAGTAACTTATACTCATGCGGGGTTACCGCAGGTACTGCGGAGTTTATCCTTATCCGGGCTTATACGGAGGTACCAATCGTACTCTAAGAAGTGTCAGTCTGGTACCCATAGAACTTATACTTGTTTCTGACTTATTCTTGTATTTCAAATCTTATACTTACCTTACGGAGTATATACTGTATTACAAATCTTATACTTGTATTACAGACTTATTCTTGTAACTCGGATCGGAAGTACGGTACATTTCTGAGACATTTACTTGTACAAAGTACCGTAGGTACTATAAGATCTGAGGTACGTAGGTACATTCGGATCTTTACCATATTCATTTCTTTACTATTCTTTATTCAAAGTCTTAATACATACAAGGTCGTATCGGACTTATACGAGATCACGGACATTAGTCCGTAGTAGAGTCTGAAATCCATCAAATACATATACCGAGTTCCATATAGATTTAGAACATATCCAATAGGTTTGTATCATAATCATATTCAGACTTATACATCTTTCATGTCAAGATTATACGGTCGTCTCAGCACTACGTGTTTCATGACTTTGTTATACAAATCAGACATATAGTGCAGGTGCACAGTCTGTCTGGTATGCTAAGCATACTAGGTCTTATTCATGTAACGCATATACATATCTATAGTCGTTTAACTGGGCCAGGGAACCATGAATGAGATGGACTATAGTGCACCAAGGGCGAAGGGATGGTACAATGCGAGACGGATACGTGCTTGCTCCACGTAACGAGTCCTGCTAAGTAGAATTTTGGCACCGATCCGAGCGTGCACGCCCAAGTAACAGAGTGCCGTAGCACTGGCTAGATCTTAGGCTTTGTCGGACTTGTGCATACATAACATAAGTGTCGTAGCACTAGCAAAGAGTGCGGCTGGGCGTGGAAGCATCCATATTCGTTCTTGGGACTAGGTAGATCACTATCATATCATCTTTCAGAATTCATAACCTTTCTTAATCACATTCTGTGATCATGACATATTGCTTTCCATGTTCATGTTCATGTCTCAGTTCGTTTTCATATTTCATATCATATTCATGTTTCATGAATACAGTATATATTACATTTCCACTATTTTCTGTTACTATTACATGGCATTTCATATACTTATGATATAGTGCTTATCTGTATTCACATCATTCATGTATTCTTATTCCTCTGTAATATACTTAGAAAGTGGAATCATTCCAATTGAATTATCCAAACTCGATTCTTGTTTTAACTTTCAAACTAGTCGGTTCTGGGTATATACACTAGGGATAGTTTGTAATACTCACTTTTCAGGAGGCTTAACTTCATACCTGACCCTGGTTCTTTGTATTCATTTAAAGCTAAGGTGCTGGACCCATCTCCAACAGCTGAGATCACCCAAATCGGGCACTAACTCGTTATGTTCCTAAGCAACTGGGACACTCTATGATCGGCTAGACGAAATTTAGCGAACATAGCCTCTTGGTGAATTTTTGAGCCACATAGTCGAGTCGAAGGTAGCTCTTCAAGGGTGTTTTATTCTCCTTGATCTGATTTATCTCTCAGCTTGAATCCCACTCAAGTGGACAAGCCTGACGATTCTCTGGCCCGAAATCTGATGGCCTAGTGAAAATAGAGCAATGTTCAAATAAATTTTGGTGATTAAACTAGTGCAGATTTACCACTCTGTTTTAGTGCAGTACCACCCTTGAAAATGTCAGAAAGGTGGTTTCTCCCATTTTTCCATGTTTCTACCCAAATCAACTCAATAATACATATACATCATCAAAACTACTTTCTAAATTCTACTTATCTACATTTGCAGATACATCTTCCAATGCATATCTTTCTTCAAGCCTTTCATGAATTACTCCCAAAACCACTCAATGGGTCATAACCATACATAAACCAAATATAAAGATTAGTTAAGGTTTTGTTCTAAACTCTTTCAAATCATAATTAACCATGAATCCAACCTCAAGGGAAGTTTCCTTCACAAATCTTGTATCATTTAGGGTTTTACCAGCCTACTTTCAGAAATCTTTGGTTAGAGGATGAAATCTAACAAATCCTAGGATTTGGGGGAAGCTTCTAACATACAATTGTAAGATTCTTACAAAACTTTAGAATTCCATACAAAATTCATAGTTCCATACCTTTTTGCTCTTCCTTGCTCTTCTCTTCTCTTGGCACCTTACTCTTATCTTGCCTCTTCCTCATTCTTCTTCCCCCTTCTTTACTCTCTATGGTTTTTGTTCTCAAAATGAGGAGACCAATTGATATCCATTTTGAGTTCTGTTGTGTTGGCCTTTGCATTTAATTCTTTTCTCATTTTGCATTTAGGTCCTTTCTCTCTTTTATTATTCTCAATCTAACTTATACATAACATACTTTGACATCCCTCTTTCCGAATTCATAATTGCATATAACCTTGTTTTATGCAGCACATATCTATCCGATGTGCGACCAGCCACTTTACCCTTGCTCTACTAATATTCCTTCCAGTCTCGTTTATTTCTGAAAATTCCTGTTAGCTTTTTAATATACCTAAACGCTCTATAAAGCTTGACTAGGGTATATTTTTGGGGTGTTACATAGTGCACATTGATCTGAGCAGTCTGAAGACAGCCTAGATTAAATTAGTAGGTTGACGGGTTGTCAACGGGACCCGAAAATTGGGCGTCACGAAGAGCTTGGTATCAAGCTTGGTGCATGAATACCTGAGCAGTGGAGCGGATGAACATGCGGTGTAGTATGGGAAGCAGTAAATGATTACCTGGGGGCTCGGTGGGGGTATCCACTAGTGTTTCGGATAACTGGCTTGTCTGTAGCTAAGTGATGCTCGAGAGTTAGGTGTCTAAATGCACCACAAGTTAAGTGCGTTGCTCAGTTGTAGAATACGGAGTGTATTGCATTGATGTCTTTGGGTAATTCAATATGTACCCTGGGAGATGTACTAATGGTTGTACAAATATATATGCATGATTGAATGTGTATAGGGAATTGAAGAAATACTAGGGTTAGAAAACTTAACGAGGTGAAAGGCAAAATGAACTTGATAGTTCAAGATGCTGGTCTATTAGTAGTAGCGCCTGCCTGTGGATTACCAATAAGAAAAGAAATCTCATTGCTGTTTGGGCTTATGTAGATGGCCGACGTCGAGGAAGAAGGGCGTGAGGTCATCCGGGACAGCCAGTTATTCTGCTCCATATTTGACCCGGAGGCCTTTACGCGCCGAGGCTATAGGCCTTGCAATTGCTGGCTCATTGCTGCAAGTGAGTGTTGTGGCTGCTGCCACTGCCTCATTCGTGCAACGATTGGAAGGCTAGGGAAGAATGAGTAACTCGAGGGTTTCGGGCACATCAATCCTCAGAGCATACATGGGAGGAGGGGACTCGTCAGTGGGATGTCTTGGCATTGGAAGTAAGACTAACCATACGGGTAATGGAATGCTAGATTGCCTTGCTGAAGAGGGAGGATCCTTCTTCTAGTTAGGAAAAGAAGTATAAGACTTATACTGAGGATTTTAGGGATGAGAGTCGCCTTTCTATGAAGGCGGCTTGAGACCAGGGGCTTCGATCGATGGGACCAGTTAAGCGTATTTTAGGCGCATCAGCGGGACATGGTAAACAGATTGCTCGTAGAGGTAGGGATCCCAGTGATATGGGACACCTCAGTCCCAGTCATCAGTAGAACAGGCGTGGACATAGTTTGTTCCTTCTTACTCGATGTGGGCGAAAGGACCGGGTATTAGTCTCGGCGCGAGCTCATACGCTGTCGAATGGGCGGAGAATTCAGGTATGGGTCGGGGCGGGGCTGAGCTCACGGGCGAGACTTCAGGACCGGGCATGTCTGTGGTGGTATCACGAGGAGGCGAGCTTGCGGATCGATTGTTGTTAATCGTACTTTGGCTCTTATGTGGCCCCAGAATGTTGTTTAAATTTGGATAAGACATTCATGCTTATAGTTACATAATGTATGGTTTGGGCTTAGAGGTTGCTCTTGGAGAGAGCCATTGTGCTCTTAGATTCCTAGGAACTAGGGTGAGTATTGATATATCTTGGGATTATCAGTTTAAGAATCTCATGGTTGGCTCCACGGTGGACCTTTGCGGTGAGTAGGCGTATCAGTTTTGATGTCATTCTTAGCATGCGTTGTTGGCGGCTGCAAGTCGTCATGGTGTGTGTAGGAGGATTGCAACCTACACAGGCGGTGCCGTGACTTTGGGGGAAACGGTAACTTTACTGGTGGTACGACTCGGGTGGTGGACAGTTGATGGGTTGCCTTACAAGCCTTACCCTAAAGGACGAGGTGAGACAGAATTTGAGTCTACCTCGGGTGGTTTGCGAGTATGAGGATGTTTTTTTGGATGAGCTATAGGTATTACCTCCACAGAAGGATATGGAATTTGTCATTGAGTTACACCCTAGTACGTTGCCCATTTCTATGACTCCTCATAGGATGGCACCGGTTGAGTTGCATGAACTGGAATAACTATAGGAATTGTTGGACAAGGGTTTTATTAGGCCGAGACCGAGCACTTCACCATGGCGTTCAGATTTTGTTGCTAGAAGAGCAGACTCTTTGGTATTGCATTGACTATCGACCGGTTGAACGGGGTTACGATGAAAGGAGGATCGTATTCGTGCAGGATTGATGACTTGTTTTGATCGGCCTAAAGGCGCGAGTTTACTCCAGATAGACCTTACGCAGGTTACCATCATTTGAGGTTAGGGGCTATGGCCACACAAGGCGCGTTTAGGACCTGAAATGGGCATTTCGAGGTTCTGATGGATGCCCTTCGGGTTGTGAATGCTCATGACATTCTATGGATCTCATGCATAGGAGTATTCCAACCCTATTTAGATAAGTTGTTGTGGTCTTTGTTTAGCGACTTTGATCCTCGGTCGAGGATGAGCATGAGGATCATTTGAGGATTGTTCTCCAGGCACTCAGAGAACATCAGTTGTACGCTAAGTTCAATAAGAGCGAGTTTTGGCTTACTGAGGTGAAATTATCAAGACACGTCGTGTCGGCAGTGTGTCATTAGACGCGAGAGTTGAAGTACATTATAAGTTGGGAAAGGTGGTCAGTCTTGAATGCGCGGTTTCTTGAGATTAGCGGTACTACGGGAGGTTCGTGAGATTTCTGCGACTGCGGCACACTGTGGCTGAATTGATGACCTGGAAGAAATTTGAAGGGTTTGAGTGGGCTGATACGTGTGAAAGCGTACAAGGTGAAAAGGAGGCTTATCTGACTTCTTCATGGTGAGGAATGGGACGGGTCTGAGTGTCTTGTGATGCCTCTAGGGACGGATGGGGACATGTCTTAATCTGCGATCCCGAGAGGGTTGCCAGCATATGGACTCTATTCAAGAATCGTAGCGGGGAATTACCCTACACACATGACTTGGAGTTGGCAGCCATTGTCATACACCTTAAAGATTTAGCGCCACTACTAGTGTAATTGAGCAGTTTGAAGTATTGATCGGGACCGCCAAGAATTAAGTATATTTTCACATAGCGGGACCTCAACATGAGGCAACGTAGATGGATGGAGTATATGGAGGATTATGACTTAAGTTTGCATTACCATCACAGTAGAACAATCTGTAGTGGCTGATGCTCTGATCGGAAGTCACGGGATGCGGCTAGTGTAGCTTCGAGATAGGCAAATGCTGAGGTATGGGACGGTTGGGTACATGATGCAGTGATCATGCTCGAGGAGCGTTAGGAGTTTGGTGGCATATACCATTCCTCTGCGACCCACGGTGTGAAGTGATTGAGTCTTGAGGCGATAAGCGAGATATCGTCCATCGGGGCCAGGGTATGAGGCGGTGCGGGTGAAGAAGGTTAGGCCATCCACACAGATGGTAGTCTTCGATATAGGGGACAAGTTATGGTTCCCTAATTGACCGATCTGAGATAGGAGATCATCAGGAAGTTCTATTGCTCTTGTATTGATGTACATCCAGGTGGCACGAAGATGTATCGTGATCTTCGTTGCTAGTATTACTGGAGTGGGATGAAGTGACATGTTGGAGATTTTGTTCGATGGTATCTCATGTGTCAACAGGTAAAGGTTGAGCATCAAAAGCTAGCAAGCCTACTCCGGCCGACAGGTATATTTAGTGGAAGTTGGAGCGCGTCCGCGATGGATTTTGTGACCCGCCCACCGCAGGACACGGAAATGCTGAAGGCATGATCGCTGTGTAGGTGATTATGGGCCGCGGCTCACTAAGTCGGCACATTTTCTAGCACTATGGATGTGCTAAGCTTACAGAGTGCGGTTGTACATTGATTGTCAGGTTACATGGGTAATCGGTCTATCGTGAATAGGATAGGGATCGGGTTCTGACACACCTTTGGAAGAGTTTCCAGGGACACAGGTGGCGATGAGCCTTGCATTTCATGCAGGAGCCGGGTGATTATTCCAGAGAGAACCATACGGGTTTTAGAGGACATGCTGCGACATGTGTCTCGAGATCTTAAGGAATAGGCGGGAGGGCACCTATAGTAGAATTCTTTATGCTCTGTCGTTGCTCGGTAGTATACAAATGACACATATGAGGCTTTATGGGGAGGCCGCTGATCCCGATTTGTTGGATAGAGGTGGGCAGCGGTTATCGCGGTGGATCTGATTGAGAACACCTCTAGAGGTGGTTGATCTGAAGTCTGTTCTCTGGCTGAGAGATATTAGTGGCATCGACCTTTAGAGTTTAAGGTAGGTGATCAAGTCTTCTTAAAAGTGATGCCTAAGAGAGGAGTGGTCAGTTCGATGTGAGGAAGCTAGCTAATAAGTATATCTCAGTAAAGATGCCGAGAAGAGTGGACACGAATTTAATATGGATTCATTTTGCCATGTAGATCTATCAGTGTGTGAGGTGTTCTGCATTCTCCATATAGGAAGTATATAGATCATTTCAATAATTGGATTGGGAGAGATCTGTTAGTACTAATGGGACCTAAGAGGAGGGGTAGTGCGTATCTTGGATAATGCAGATCAGTTTTGTGGCCATGGATCAGTGAGGCTAATTAGAAATTGACTTGTGGCAACAGAAGTGAGGAAAGGCGGCAGGCGCGAGGATACTGATCAGGTACCCTATCCCATTTCAGTTTGGGATGAAGGTGCGTTGTCTAATATTGAAAGTTAAGATTGGAACTAGAACTAACTGTATATGTTTGGTTGTGTGTGCTGGTGTGTGTAATTTATGGAATGAAATTACGGTAAGGGAAGAATGTTAGCTGGAAATCCCAGTTTTCTCGAAAAGAGATGTAATTTAGTTGGAAACTTGGAAATTTACTCTGAATTTGGATGAAACGGACTTCTTAGTGTTCGAATTCGTCTCATGAAATCTAGTTTTCAATCAAAATTTGATTCTGGTTTAGATAGTGAGAAAATTTCACGTTTTTCGAAGCGCGGTGTCGGATGTAATGGCATGATCATGCGAGATACCATGGAACCTATTAGGGTGACACTGCTTGCGAGCCGCTGTTTTAATATTAAGATTCCGTTTAGAATAACGTGACCCCAATACTACAAGATAATATTATGCATATTTGTATGCGATCATGCGAATATCGAAGAATTAAGTGAGCAAAGTCACTCACGATATTCAAATGGTGGGATAGATTGAAAATTTGATATACATCAAACAACTTATATTAAATTCTTGGCGAAAACGTAAGTAGGTAATTAGATGAAAATGGGAAAGTGAGTGAAATGAATGATTGATTGGTACCCCAGTCTTTTGAATTACTATTTGAGATGGTTTTGGGGATGCTTTTCTTGCATTCATTATAACTCAATTAGCCAATTGAAATGGGATCTATAACGTATCCTTACCTCCATAGTTAGAGGATTATTTTTAGGTTATTTTGAGTTTGCATACCTTTGAGGTCGATATCAGAGATAGTGTTGAATATTATGAAGATCAAATGTTTTACCATGAACATGTGAAATTCCAGTTGAAGAGATGAAGTAAGTGGAAAGCGATCTGAGTGAGAGTTCAAGGGTCTTAGTCTGATGAAAGAGGCAAGGAGCCAATGGGATTATCTCTATGGTTTGAAAATTTCGTTTGGATTGCGAAAATTATGATCTTGCGAAAATTTATGATCTCTTGATCAGGAAAATTCCTTCATTCGTAAATTTCTCTATCTAACGTAAAAATCTTGTACATGAGGTGTTCAATTGCTTCCTCCATCTTGATTTACAGTGTGTTACAGCTAACTGTAGTGGTACTGTGTGAAATTTTGGATTATTATCTATCCAATTGTGAGCTAAGCAGAGTACATCTCTCATGTAAAGGCCACTACTCAGCAGTCTTGCATCTTTTGTATTCAATCATGTAGACTTCCATTTTGTTGTTTACCTGTATCCTTATGTCAGCCAGTGCTCTTGACTCATGTACTCATGCGTTGGGGTGCTTTCTCTGGCATACCCAGAGGTGTAAGGGAGGATCTGGCAGACACTTTGTTTATCAAATGTCTCCAGAGCAGGTTCAGGTTTGGCACCTCTCTTCTCCTCTTTCTCTGTTTTCTGGGCTGCAAACAGCACTCTTGAGGATGACCAGGCTGAGGTGCTTATGATCTGCTTTGAAGGGAAGGTAGCTAAAACTTGGTTATTAAGGGCAGTTAAGTTTGTCTCATGTGTTGACCTATAGATCATATTATGATTCCAAATCTTCTCAGAAACTAGGGTTGAATA
Source organism: Tetrastigma voinierianum (assembly GCA_016808115.1). NCBI lineage: Eukaryota > Viridiplantae > Streptophyta > Magnoliopsida > Vitales > Vitaceae > Tetrastigma > Tetrastigma voinierianum. The sequence goes on from JAEQBH010009136.1 coordinate 74,981, forward strand.
TATTATCATTGCTGCCCAATACTTAATAACTAAGATCTGGTGCATATATACTAGATATCTTTATTGTTCTTTAGATGCGCCTTTGCAAACCCTTTGAAATGGGGTGAATCTTGGGGTTTCAAGGCGAAAGGGTACGGCAGATCACCACCTTTCTTACATAATAATGACTCAAATAGGAGTAGTTGGGTTTGCTTCTAGTTAAAGCAAAAGATCAGGATTATCAGCCTGGACTATAGGTTTATGCAGCGTCAGGATAAAACGGGACACTTATTTTGTATTTGTCAAGCTAGTGACTATTAACAAAATTTGCCTTTTTCTCCTTTGTTTTTGGTTTTACAATTGTCGCCATCAAATAAATTCACTATTTTGAAACAAATCAATCAATTAAATCCTCATTTTCCAACAAGTCTAGTGAATTTCTGGGATGAAAACCCGTCCACGTGTTCAGGCCCTAGACGCTATCTTTGCGGAGTAGCTTGACTCGTGTGGAAAGTTTCAGTTCTATAATTTGTTGATTAAATCACCTACCAAGTGCTTGATCTGTGGCGTGGTCTGCAGAAGGATGGTACAAACTCAGTTTTGATAAGTTGGAAGTGCTATGATCATATATATATAAGAGGTATTACTAACCCTTTTGAATTTCAGATCTTTATAGCACAGTTTCTATCAACACAAGTCTTTACTGTTTTTGATACACTATACGATCGGTTTTTATTTTAGCTAACCTTAACCTTTTGCAAGTTTGTTTGTATTGTGTATTTTCTTATATATTGAGTTGTATCTTGGTGTTTATGCTGCTTGGGAAAGAGAGACATCAGGTAAATTACCACAAAATCAGTACCAATTGCACAAAGTTGCGTGAGTTAATTATCTATTGAGTAAATAATATGGATCTCTACACGAGAGCAATGAATAAGCCAGTACCAGTGTGAACCAGTAAACCACAGTCAACAGGATCACATACCTCAGTTAATTACCCAATTACGCATCCTTTCTCTTTGAAGATGCGATGAGGCTTATTAATCCCTACTCCCAGCGTATCTGGTATGGAAAGTAATCCATTATTACACGAGGATTTGGGAAGTTGCACAACCTTTAAGGAAGGTATGATGGACATGGATTTTTCACTTGAAGGCATTTCCGCGACCACTAGATGAAATTGGGTGGCCAACTCTATGAGCCTGAGGCTTCATTAGAAATTGGTGGGCTGAAATTTGCAGCGAGTTTTAAAGTGCAGTGCTCACTTGAGCCAACAATTTGAAGGAATAATTTACGCTGCGCTCAAGGAATGGTGAGAGGTTCTACGAGTGCTGGGGATAAGTTCTGGAATTAAACTAATTCTTGTCACATCTTAGGTTTAACCTGAATCTGGTAACCTCCCTGTGACATCCTGCCATGAAGCATTTTAGAAACTATGTGTGAGGGGATTTTGACAAGCTTGAGTGGCTTGCGGATTTCTTGAATTATGTGTAAAACTTCCTAGGTGGGGATAGACAGGCAAGAGAAATGGAAAAAATAAGGCCTTTATTAATAACCACAGGAGTGGATCTGTACACTTTAGGAGGATATAAGAAATGAAAGCTAAATTTAGGCCTTAACTAGGAAGGTGAGAGGCTTGAGAAAAAGGCTCCATGAAGTATAGGCAGCCAAAAAATGCTCTTGACTGTTATTCACGATTTCAACCCACAGCGGAAGCTAAACTCCGAGGAGAACATGATACAGTGCTCCATCAATGAAGGATTTGATGTGAGGCAGCAAAATGTTGTGATCTAATAAACCACCCAGCCTAATACCCGATATAACCTAGTTCAATTAGAATCCTTTAATACCCTCACCTCATGAGACCTAATCCCACCTGTCATACCTTAGTATGACTCTGTTGCGTTCCACACTATTGACTCCCTCATGATATCTGCAGTTCGTCTATTTAATTTGGAAGTGGAGTCTGGTGGGTAACTTTGGAAGAACAAAGGGATCGATACAGTGGCTGCAGTTGATGCATGAGAGCACATGACAAGAAGAAGAATAAGATGGAAGCAGAGAGCAATCTTAATCAGAAAATAGACAACTTGCATTATTCAATCACCAAAAGATCAACAAAATTAGGAGTGAGAGAGGAAGGTTGTCCCGCTTCAGGCATTGCGAATCAAGGAGTGCGCTGAGGGTGAGGTGTCATTAAAGATGGATGGTAAAATAATCACCTGTAAAATTGGAAAAAGAAGTTGATCATTAATTACCTGGCTTTGTTGGAAACCGGGAAGAGCGGATAGACCTGTACATTTTACGAAGGACTCAATGTGAAACAGCATGCCACCTCATTAGTATGAAGTAGAAATCAAATGACGGGCATCACAAGTCCTAAGGCAGGGTAAAAGTCGACATACCTCTTGTTTCAACTCAAACCAAGTCATACTATACAAATTTTGAAAGATCTTTTAATAAAAAGGGGTTGGGCATTGAGAAGAGCGTTCTATTGTGATGGTGCTTTTAATCAAGTAAGAATCTACATTAATCTGAGGATCAGGGATCTCACGAATTTCGGTAAATATTGGTGGGACTATATGAACAAATCCTGCCTTGACCTAGGAATATTCTGTGAACCTCTTTGCCATACTCGGTGTATAAGCAGTTAGGATTGGGTGAACTTAAACCAACCAACATAACACTTGCTCTGTTGGTAGATAGATCAGTATGAAGATCCACACAGGGGATAGTCGAGAGATATCTTGGTGAGAATAAACTTAGATTCTACCGTTAGATTTTGTAGTTCTCGACAGGCCATTACGAAATAGACCCGATCATGTGCCCGATCTGTCCTGGAAGACCATTTGCGGCTGCCCGTCTGATCATCAATTCTTGAAATGGATTCATGCAACCCTTATTTAGCGGTATGACCTTGGATTTGAACATATTCCGGTGCTGAACAACAATACGGTACGGAAGATGAAAAGCAATTGATTGATGAAGTTGTTTCAAATGGTCATCATACGGGAAGCTTAGTGCTAGGGTGCAAGGAATAGTGAGCGAGGTGAAGAAGAGGTTTTGAATATTGCCTTGATGCGAAGGGCAATTGTTCAGTTAAGTCCGTGTTAGAAACTGAGAAACAGCGATGGGAAATCGACACCAGGATTCATTTCGGACCCACATTTTGTCGGGTTTAAGGAGATCTCTCTTGACCCTCCTTGGTATTTGTAATGAACTGGTTTGGTGTTCTCAAAAACCAAATTACAGTTCAACAATTTTTGCTTTTAGTTTTAATTTAGTCAATTTCAATAATTTTAGTTATTTTTAGAAAGTTTCTTAATTTAGCAGTTTTCCATTATTAGTAACTTCGTAATTATAATATAGTATCTATAATACCGGTACAATTATAGTATCTAACATAATAATTTTATTATAATAATTTTTTTATATTATTAATGTTTAAGCTAATTGAAGTGCGGAGTGGTGGCTGGTTTAGCTGAGTCGCTATAATAGCGAAGTGCAGTGGGAGTGGCTCTTCGGCTGCCTCTTTAGGCTTATAAAAAAAGGGGAGGGGTTGGCTTTTCGTTCACACCATCTCCTCCTCCCAGGTATTTTCTGAGTCACCGCTGCTTGGCCACGAGTCTGACCTGCTGATACATGCATACCCAGAGCTACGCCTGTAGGGTACAGAGACGCCTGCGCCTATGACTCTTAGCTGCCATTGACCTCCCTTTGCCGGATTAGCACCGTGCCTGGTCGATGTCGATCGATTAAGCCATACCGGTGTCTTGGCCGGGGATTCTGATTGTAGTGCGTACGAGTGGAGTCGCCTTGGCCTCGGGTGGTGCCCACCCTAGGCGAGAGAGCGGGCTCAGTCCGACTCGTCACGGACCCGATGCCCGGCTCCGGTCCACGAGGCGGGTTCCCGAGCCTCGGGGTTCGAGTCTTAGAGCAGCGGATGGACCCACACGGGCCACTTCACCGGTGCCTGTTGCGGCGGATCGGGCGGCCACTTGGCGAACCCGATGCGGGCCGGTGGTCCCTCCTCATTGTTCTGTTGCGTCTCCGGCCCGCGTCGGTGAGCGACCTCTTACGCCTCGGTTTCTCGCCGACCTCAGGATCGGGTTATTGTCGACATTCTTCAGGGAGCGTCGCCGTTCGAGAGACTTCCCACGGGAGTCATATTCTGACGTCCGAAACCTGCTGTGGCGGATCCAAGTTGAGACCGATCGACTAATCGAGCACCACCTCTGCTACCATTTATGGCCCAGAGAGCGTGTGTACCCGGGTGGTTACGCCGGTTCTACCATTCGATGGCCATCCGAAGGGAGAGCCTAAAATAAGCTCGACTGGGATTCACTATCGACGATCGCGGGAGTGCTTAGGCGAGGACATATCAGCCGCGTTCTGACTGCGGATCTATGAGGCTAATTGCGAGGAGGTTATCGGGGCTGTTCTCACCCAGGCACAGGATGGTCGATCCCACTTGCCCGAGACACCTTCTTTGGACCCTTGGGAGGAGTAGCTCCTTTCGGATGCTCTGGTCGATCTGTGGGACCGACCTCTTTCCCTTCGCGCGACCTTCAGCTACGGCGTGGGGGCCATCTGAAGGCTGCATCTGGATCTCGGAGGATTACGGTTCAATCCCTACGGTACGGTGATGACCTCCGCAGCCCTGCGAGGAAGGTCCGTGTTCGTAGGGCTTGGCTCGGTACAGTCTTGCTCGCGTGCGCAGAGACTGTTATGCCCCAGTCTGGAGCACTTGGAGGCTTCGGAGGAGCCCGGATTGAGCGGATTTAGATGCCCTCGGGTCTGTCTATGGAAGGCGATGGTGTGCCCATCTTTATGCTGGCGGCGGGACCGGGAGGGAGTTCGGTTCCGGGCGAAGCGGTACGGAGGAGGTAGTCGTGCCCAGGCGAGATGGAGAGGGAGTCCTTTGCCGGATGGGTTCTCTCCGTCTCCTGCTCTACCTGCCGCCGGCTGACCCCTGTTGATACTCTGACCCGTCATTTTACATCACGGCGTGTTCGTAGAAATACGTTCATGCATTTCGCGAGGAGATAGCGGGTGTGATGGATGCTGCTCTGTTCTTTGGCCCACTACCCGAGCGGCCACTGGACCGAGTTGGATCGGTGGGGCCACTCTAGGGGCTGTCGCTCCATGCTCCCGGCGGATCTTGGCTCACCTCGGTCTTACACGTGCTCTGTAGGAGACATGGCCGTAATGTGACATCTTTAGATGTTGGCGACACTTGGTGCTAATTTTCCACCACCACGGCGGTGAGGTGGGTTTTCTTTATGTTTTTTGTAAGTTACAAGCTTTATCAAGCTGCCTACTAATTTTTGTTTAGGATTCATATTCTGCCGTAGTAAGCGATGATATTTTTGTATGTTTAGCTTTGATTACTCCATGTACTAACCTATTTGGCTATATTAAGCTATACGATGTTATATCTGAGTTTACACTTTTTGCATATCACTTTTGTACCCACTTCGTGTATCCAATTTTTTGTCTTCAATTGAACAATTGAATTGCTTGATGGACAATTAGTACCTTTAATTGAAAAATAGAAACCTTGCATGTTTTCCTTAATACCTGAACAATTCCACTGATTCAATTTTGTGGTTGAAGGTCCAACATACTCAACTTGAAAATTTCCCCTTTGAGCTAATTCACACACTATACACACCAGATTATACCAATAGACTGTGAAATTGTATTCCCCCTTTCACTTTGCAAAGCCGGCCTTAGGTTTGTTGGCAACCTAGGATAGGTTAGTGTTTCCCACATTTGAAGACCAATGTAGTCTTCCAAAAAGGAAAAGAAAAAGCAAAAGAAAAGAAAAGAAAGAAGAAAATAAAGTCGTGAAGCTTTGCATGGCGACGGTCAGGGTATGGCGAAAGCCTTTGAAACCCGATGCCCTAAGCCTTAATTGGTTGGGTCATGTATCGACTTAGTGTTAGTTATACGGGTGGGATGGAGCTAGAAATTATAGCGGTGTAGGTCTTGATTTTGAAGTCATTCGGTCTCGGGGTGAAGCACAGTAGAGTTCGTGGTCAGTGATCCTTTTGGCTTGATGCCACTAGGCCTTAAGTGGTTAGGAGTCATCGTTTGGACCCCGTTACGGACTTTGGAAGTGAATCGAGTTTTGAGCATTACCACATTTGTAGTCAGAATAAAGAAATAAAGTGTAACTTTTTCCTATCTGGAATTTGTTCAACTGACTTAAGGCCATGCACGTAGCTAGGTTGAGGAGGAACTATTTTGCACTTTATTGGCTCAATCAGTTTTCTATTAAACCATTAGATCTTTGTGGAAATTGAGTTGAGAATTTTTGGATCCAGTATTGACCTAAAAATTGTTCTTGCATGGTTTTGGTTTCTCCCGTATACGGTTTCAAACTTGGTGTCGATTTTCATTTTAAAGTAATATTTATTTGTACATACACCTTTTGAACCATAAACTTTTGAAAATCCTTTGCATGCATGCCTTTATTATTTTGCATTATTCTTCAAGGACTAACGCGTTCGGTTGAGGGATGTGATTAGTACCCAGTATTATTTGAGCCACTATTTATTTGGGAATAGGTTTGAGTGCTTTTTGCTCGCTAATCATGTCGATTAAGCGATTGAAGTGTTCGGATCTACTTAGTATCACTTATGCCGTTTAGAGGTTATTTTGGTTATTTTGGGTTTTGCATACCTTGGGGTCGATATCGAGATGTGTTGAATAATGTAGTCGAAACTTCTTTTCCACCATCAAGCATGCTCGAATTCGGTGTTGAAGGAATGGAGGCCCAGTAAAGAAGAAAGCGATGCGTGGAGGTTCGGGATCACGGTCTGCCGGTGAAACGAGGTGGCTTGAGATTTTAAGCTATGATTGAAAATTTATTGGGATGCCAATTCACGGTCATAAGCGAGAATTTGTGATCACTTAGCGAGAATTGAAATTCGTAAATTGCTTGAAATTCGCTATGTAAGCAAAATCACATTGCCTAGCAGGGGTGTCAGATTTGGCTATCTCCTAAAATATTTCGCTAGGCTAGCGAAATTTAGCTCAACTCTTGTGAAATTGACGTGCATAGCGAAATTTTGGGGATTAAGCTATCTCTGTCCCAATTTAGCTGGGCTAACGAATTTTTCGCTACCTCTTTGAAATTTTCTGCATAGCGAATCTCTTCTGCTGTCATATTTTTGTAATTAATGTAGCAAGGCTTCATTTTGGTGCTATTACCTCCTTGTCCTTGTATTAGCTAATATATTGGAAACCTCTTGTATTTTCATACATTGGGTGGCCTATATAAGCCCCTCCCAAATTGTAAAAGAAGGGGAGGAATCTTTTGGCAACTTTTCATTTTATGTAAATATCTCCCGAAACCGAGTTAGGGTTTGTTTCTCTCTTCTCTCCTCCTCTTTCTCTGTTTCTAGGCTACCAAACAACCCTCTTGGGATGACAACTCGAGATGCTTGGCTTAAGTCTCTTAGCTTTGAAGAGGAAGGTATAGCTAGCTTGGTTGTGCTAAAAGTGATTGGGTTGTCCTCATGTGTTGGACCTCAGTCTTGTGACATAGTTCCCATCTTCTCAAACTAGGGTTCAAATCTCATTTAATGCTCATTACTGTGTCACCACCATGCTTTAGGATACGATTGCATACTTATTGCTAGATGTCTTGTATTCTTTAGATGGCCTTCTACGAGCCCAGAATGAAGTTGAATGTTAGGGTTTCCAAGCGAAGGAAGTTTGTCGATCTGCATATTACAGTGTTGACTCAAATAGGAGATTACGAGGTTGGGTTTTCCTATTTAAACAAAAGATCTAGGTTATGGCTTGGACTATAGGTTGCTTGCCATGATGCGAGGATAAACCAGGAGACACTTGTTACTAATGTTGTCAAGCTAGTGGCTGACCTCCAATTACCTTTTCTCATAGCTAGTTTTTTACAATTAATCACCATCCGAACCTTCCTGTTTTGAAACAAATCCAGTCAATTCAAAGCCTCGAACATTTTCAACCGTCTGAGTCATTCATGGATGCAGAAACCCATCCCCGAGTGTTGGAGCACACAGGCAATATCTTGCGGTAGCTTGACTCTGACGTGCAGGGAGGGCTCAGACTACAGGCTGTTGATTAGAATCGCCTCACTGGGTGGCCGAATCAATGATGAAGATATGTGAAGAAAATAAAAATTGATTATAGGGATGAAACCAGCGGCGCTTGATGATGATGAAACGGCTTATAGCAAAAATGTCAAATCAAAGCATGCCGCTACAAGGCGGAAGTGGTGGAAGTAGATGTGATGCACTAAGACTTGGTATAAAAGGGCACCCTGACCTCACTCCTAGTATGCCTCTAGATCATGAAGCTGGATCATAAAATTTTCTCACCCAACTCTGAAAAGAAATAAGAACCTCACACTCACAATGACCCCTAATGATCAAGCCATGATACTAACAGTTAACAAGGCTGAGCTCAAATATCGATAAATTGAATATCCATTGAGCCACAGTCTTTTTTTTTTTTTAGCAACACCTGAAAGCGAGAAAAGGCCGACATAGCATGATCCAACAAATGATACCTAGATCCCAAACCTAAATGGTTCCCCTTAAACTATGACTCCTGGATCAAAGCCTAAGGGTGGAATGTAGAGTGCAATATGCTTGACCTTATGTACCAAGATAATAGTGCACCATCATCCCATAAGGAAAGAAGACTAATATGAGTGCGATAGAATGAAACTCTAAGGTGAACAAGATGAGGATACAAGATTTGGAAAATGAAGAACCATGAATGTCTTGAAAAAGAACAACGAATAATGATACCATGAGTTCGGAATGCTCATCAATCGTCTGATAAATCTGAGGCGCCTGAGGGAGTCTGACCTAGGTGAAAAAAAGGTATGCGAAATTTGAAGCAAGTAGAAAGGCCATAATGAATCATGCGAGGCTTAAGGGCTATAAGTGGATATATCCAATGTATATGGATACGAAAAGGGATATAGCTACTCAAGCGGTAACCACCCATCCTTTGACCATGATCTAAGCAGGTAAAAATTCTTTAGCTAATCCACATTAACAGCTCCGCGAATTGTCGAATACATCGCTAAACGACTCCCTCTGATAAACTCTCGAGGATAACATAAGGCACTCAGACAAATCAACTGAACTTCCTCTACGGATCACCAATCAATCCCCTAAGAGCCTTTTAAAGATAAATCCCCTTTTGAAATTTTTGTGAAGCCAACTCTCTTTCTAAATGCCGGACACATTTCTTTGATAAGTTTGCATTGCCAGTCTACGGCCCTCAATCTCCTCTCATCAAGCAAACTCAATTTGGTCATATATGGCACGCAGCCAATGCGTACGATTGCGGATATCGGTGCCACTCTTAGGTAACTCACTTCCCGTCTCAGGTAGAAACTGCCGCGCTGCCATGAACCCGGCGAAAGGTAGGCTCTTGTGAAGGTGTGACATGACGTATGATACACCCACATGCGAAAGAACTTCTCGACAATCTTGAGATGTCTCTACCGTCTTTGTAGATTCTGCAATATTTTTATTTGCGACTTTCATTTGCCCTATTAGTCTGGCTTTATGTCCTCCCGGATGATCGATGATTGAATACCATACTCTGAACCACGTTATATCCACCTTGCACCAGATGCACCTCTCTAAGACCTGACTCAGAGGGACCCCATATTGTGATAATGTGCCGTCTGATGAACTTGGCTACCTTGGCGCGATCGATCTGTGGTGTAAGAAAGTACCTCACCCACTTGGTGAAATGTCCAGTAGTTCTTGGATGTACTCGTGGCTGGAAGGATTTGGAGACCTTTCTAATCTTCAAGTACTAGTAGCAAATGTGAGAGATGTGGCGCATGTAGCTCGGATGGTAGGACATGTATCAAGTTTATGTGCATCGACACTTTAGACATGCTTTGTACAAATTGGCGCGACAATACATTTATAGTCGACGAAAGTATCCGGTCCTCATGATCTTACGTGCCAACATATGACCTCGATGTACACGAGCTCACGCATGGACCTCTCCCTACATGCCTTATGCATGGTGGCTCGATACATACATAGTAACAACATACGATCGGTGACCTCCCATAAAGTGTCCCCACAAATAAAAAAACTATGTAACTTGACTAACCCAATGCTCTCCTATCCTGGTTGGTGGCTCGGGGAGTAAGTGTCGTAGATAGAAGCGAGACTCTATCATGATGCAGGTAGCTCGATCAATCCTCACATCTCTCGATCAAACAATAAGATGCGGCTAGTGTAGGCCCTAAATCTCGATCATGATGGTGAACGGTGAGTCACCCCAAGATCTTAATCACGAAGCCAAAGTGGCTAATGCATCGACAAGCGATTCTACGCCTTGGGCAAATGTGTATACCTCGACTCATCGGTCTATTAGCAAGGTCAGTAAGCATGTGGTAAGGCTTTGGCTTTCCATCCAGGAGTCCTCTAGGTACTGAGTTTATTTGTATAACCAGAGTTGGAATCGATTAGTTTCCAATTGTATCTAACTTAGTCAGGCTCATCTACACTTGTATAATGCATGCCTCGTATTTCCACTACATTGTTGTCAGTTCAGTGATGATCGGAGAATGCTAAATTGGACTAATATGGGATATGATCACCTATGTTGATATCAGCAAAATACCAATGTCAAACCTCGATTCATTGGCGGCAACATCTGTATAATTGCCATCCCACAATCTTAGTCACGAAATAAACTCCTCATGAAATCAACATGTCGATTTGTCATCGGTTCTTGGAAAGAAGCTGATTATTTAAAACAATGCTTCCTTTCTTGATTTTTGTGTCACGTCTTGAATATCAGAAGCTATTAACAATACTAGCCATCTCCTTGAGTCTATTGGTCGAGCGGGCTGTCAAATAAGATGACTTCATGTCGGGTCCGATGGTGAGACCAAGTATGGAATATTCTATCACATAGTGCTAGTCTTAGTGGCCTAAACCGCAACCCAGCGAGGCACTCAATTATAATGTATTTGCACTCATACTCCGACCATCCTCTCTTACTTAGATAATGAATGACTCTTCATTCCCCAAATCATCAGTGAGATAACATGCATTAAGCCATGTTTGAAACAACAAGTATAAGCGGTAGAAGGCGTCTTGGTATGGGAGGCACTAAAGGCGGAGGAGAAAGAGACACTCCTTGGCACTCAGCATGTTGGCAATCAATATTTCAAATTATGCATTTGATTCTTTCTCGAGAAGATGAAGGAAGCCAAAAACACATATATGCGACAAACTAATAATGAAACGGTGATGTATTGTAATCTACCCGAAAAGCCACCACTCTCTGACCCTCGAGTTAGCATGTGATATATTTTGATCTTACTGGATCGACCTTTGCTCTGACACTTTCGCTAATAATGTGACCTAGCAATTTCCAAGAAGTTAACCTAAAGGTGCATTTCTTGGGATTCAATCTACGATGTGGTACTGATCCTCTCGAAAAGAATCTATGCGAGGCGCTGGGTGATTTACTGCTCTCGGGATTTCACTTATATATATCACATATACCTCAACATCTTTGTGTATCATGTTGGAACAAAGTGTGGTGGTAGCCTCTACGATAAGTGGCTCACACATTCTTGACCTAAATGGCGCGCCTTGCAGCGATAAAGTACCTGGCTCGGTGATGAAAGACGTTTTCTCCATATTCTCCGGCACCACCAAAATCTAATTATAACTGAAAAAACCATCCATGAAGGACAACATCAACCAACATATGAAATATTCTGCTTGGGAGGGAAGAAAATCATCCTTAAGACTAGCTTTGTTAAAATCTCACGAAGTTTACTACAAACTGCGGCCCTTACGAGTCCTTTTTAGGAACAAGGACTGACATTAATGACCACTCGGGATACTCTGCTTGACGAGAATCCAACGGAGTTGCTTTGCCCAATCTCTTCCTTAACTGTAAACTCCATCGAGGATCTGACCTTCTTAACTTTTGCTTAGCGGTCTAGTATAGAAAATGGTGGTGATGTTGTTTATAGAGGGTTAAGGCAGCATATCTCGTACTTATTATCAAACACTTCTGACATGATGGCAAATCAGTGTCCATCCTCTCGTCGAGGAAGATGGAAAGTGTTGATCTTAAACTCCCTAGGTTGATGGGGTCGAAATCTAACTGTATAAGAACAGCCTGCTTTTTGCCACTAAATCATAATCATATCTTGATGACCACTTTCAGCCCAGGTCATCTGGCCTCCTGCATTTCATCGAACTTCAATACGAGCTTTTGTTCATGAGTGTTTGTTTTTCCCCCTATCAAATCCCTCTGCTGCTCTAGAATTAGCTGTATTTAAGGCTTAAGAAAAACATGTCGAGAAGAAGCGGATAGAAGAAGAAAACTATGGTTGAGAAAGCCCCAGTTGCCAGGTTGAAACACCAATGATCCACGGAACTAGAAGTAACTCGCTAAAATGTTTTGAGTTTTGGAAAATCTAGCCCTCATGAGGAGCAGTTTTTTATTTTAGGTCGCCACTTACTTTTATTTATTTTTATTTTTTAAAATGGGGAAAGAATTAAGTAAGAACAAAAAAAAAAAACGATTGACTCTATGTTTGAAGCGGTCAAGGACAGATTTGTAGGTCGAGGATAAGGTACCCATTGGAAGGTACCCCATACAAGGTAACCTCTGAGCTGGGGAACAGATCTCACAAGTGAGTGCGTTGGGCTTATTGGGTCAAGATCATTAGGCTAAGTAGATGTTATGATTCTCACAAACCTGGTGACATCGACATACGACTATCGACAAATTATAATCAAAAGGCACATATTTTGAGCATTCTATTAATCTTAAAATCATTGTCAAAAATAAGTGAAACCATGATGATAATGATCTGCCGAATCCAAATACTGAAGTACTCTATACTTTTATAACCACATAGTTCTCATGAATCCAAATAGACCCATGTTAACTGACCAGAGACAGGTTGAGAACCTAAACATAGCCTTACAACGATCAAACGGTTGAGTTAAACACGGAGGTTATAGGCTCAGTCGCTTCAAATCAGACTTACTTGGCAAGACCAAATTAGCGTCAGGTTGTGACCGAATCCGGTTGAAAATTTCTGTCTATTTGTATCTCAAAGTAGGAACAAGAAAAAAAAAAAACGATTAATATGATTAGGAATATATGTAGTGAGCCAGAGCCTAAACAAGTCGAAAGTGCTTTGCTTCACTACCTGGAAAAAAGGCTAGTAGTGTTTGAGTCAGTTCCCAAGCTAGTTGACAGTGTAACGAATCTAATTTTGTCAAAACATTCCTCAAATAGTAAAGACCCAAAAAAGAAACGATTATGATTTCGAGTTCGGATGAGTGAGAACCCGAGCACAAACAAGGAAAAGTGCGCTCTAAAATGAGGGGGTCTGAAACATGCCACCCCATTCTATTAAAATAGATACATGGAATCTTGGTATCTTATAGTGAGTGCTCTTAGCCCGAAAAGAGCCAAAATGGGAGTTTGGAGCTCATTAAACTATAGGGTCCCTTTCTTTAAAAATTGAACAAAGAAGGCTATAGTTTCCATCCAAAATCACAACCAATAATAATAAATGATATTAACACTATAGATCAAGATTAGTATATTGTACTTTTAATATGCAGTTTATGTGTTTGACTATACAGTTGACTAAGTTTGGCCCAGTTGACTAGGTTTGACCAACATGATATGTGGATAGTGACTTTTCAGAATGGAAGATAATTTTGGTTAACATAAGACACCATTCGTGACTTGTCGATACGAGTTCTTGTGGGTTGAGCGTCGAAAATCCGACTTACGGATAAAGTTATGACCACGAGTAAGTTCGAACAACATCATTTTATCGGTGCCAAAAGGTATCTTCAGTTTTACACGAAAGCGATCCCTAGGCCCTATATAAACACCGTTTCATTCAATGAAACCACTAGCCCCAAAACACCCATCTTGAGCTCAAGCTAAATTCTCAAAACATGGACTGACCCAGGGTCATTTTGACCAACTGCGGCAAACGAGTTTGGAGACCAAAAGAGGCACCATCGGTCGGCCACCGCAACGTGACAGGGAGGAGGGGATCCAGGCGTGCCGGCCCCGTGAAGTTTCCGACTAACAGCCACCGGGCCTTTGCCGGATGCGCGACGAAGCGGCAGCCGTCAGGACACTGGTTTTTCATGATTTTGACTATTCCAGGCCACTTGAATACCCCATGGCTCCTTCCACCATTTTTTTTGGACCTGGAGCTCATTTATGTGGTCCCTTTTTGCAGTTCCTCTGTAGTTTGAGAGGATTCTGACGAAAACAAAGTTGGTAGACGGTTGGATCGGTTTCGGCCACCACGGTGGTTGTTGGACCAACGTAATGGATGCTGATGAGTTCCTGGTCTCTTGGGCTTTCCATTGATATGTGGTTTGTAAATTTTGGGCAGTGATTTGGTGTTTCCATTTTGATTCATTTCGAATTAATGTGCAGAGATGTAGGGGACTGAAATAAGTGATTATTAATTAATAAATGAAGATTCTGTCAGTAAGTGGATCTGTTTTTAGGAATTATTGGACTGTTCAATTTGAGTGACTCCGGGTGAAAAGCCCCGGTACCCAGGCAGTATCCCACACTGCCCACACCTGAACATATGGGCGCATGTATTGCTCCTTTGGAGTTCAATTTGGATGGTCTCATAGTTCTAAAAATAATTCCTAGGCCTTGGGGATATCCCGATGTCGTAAGTTCGATTATTGCAATTTAAGTGGTATTTTATTTATATTACGGGCACTCAGAAGTAGGGAGACGGTCGCAGAGAGCAATGGCGTCATGATGCAGCGGAAGTGGTTTCACGCCTGTTTTTAAATGATTTGGAGTATTGTGTGATATAACTCTATTGTGATTAAATATTTTGCATATATCTTTGTTTTGATCAAATGGTTGGTTGCATACAAATGTGATTATCGGTCTCTCTAAAACAAGTTATGTTTCATGAATTTTGTCAACATTTTAAATATTTGGAAGTTTCTTGAGTTCTGGATGATGTTATTTACTAAATATGTTGAAGTGGATTGAGGTTTAAACCACTTTAGAAAACTTATTGCAAGAAAGAGATTTTGAGTACTTGGCAGTAGGATGCATGTTGGGTATATTATAATACGAGTATCGTTGGATAAGTATATGTAATTAGGGATCTTTGTGTTGGTTGTTTTATTGCATACATTATCGTTGGATAAAAAGTATATGTAGTAAAGGATCTTGTGTTGGTTGTTATATTTTCTCTTCTTTCGTTGGAAAAGTATATCGAGTAGCGTCCGTGTTGGTTGTTATAAATTGATGTACCATATAGTACGAGCGTGATTCGGTATCCATATTATAGTGAAATGGGTTTTCCACGGTGTCGTGAGGTTGGATTCATCCAACGGTTATACATTATTTCCACGACCGTGAGGTCGATCTACCCGACGGTTTATTGGTTGCCACGGTGTCGTGAGGTTGGTTCATCAGCGGTTATATATATCATTTCCTGACCCAGTGAAGTCACGGTTTTATCGACAGTTTTATTAGGTTGCCCGCGGTGTCATGGGTTGTGATTTATCCAGCGGTTAACATTATTTCCGGCGGTGAGTCGAGTTACCGACGGTTTTGAGTGACCACGGGTTTACGGTGCGTGGTTGGTTTACGGTTCTCATCTTCTTCCGGCGTGGTGCCGGGTCGCGGTTCATATTATTCTTACCGCCACCGGGGACAGGGCGATGGTGGGCTGTCCCACATTTATGATGGTATCTGATGGTAGGGTATCTGGTGGATTATGATGAGTATATGATACGGTATATGATGGGTATATAGTGCATTTCTGTTAGATTATGTAATTACGGTATATGATGGGTGTAATAAGTACGGTTTATGATGGGTATACGGTGCGGTATATAGGTAAGTATATAGTCCTGATTATGATGAGTATATGGCATGGTTTATGATGAGTATATGAGTGCGGACTTTGATGAGTATATGGTCTTGACATGATGAGTATATAGTACGGGTCATAAGAAGGATATGGTGAGCACATTATTAGGTTCTATGCAAAGTAATAACCATTTAGATTAGAATTACATGGGGTGGGGAGTCCCACGGTTTTGTGAAAGTGTATATAGTACGGTACATTGTGGTTTTCCATTAAGTGTAGCTATTTAAATCTTTATGGATTTGTTGCATTTCACGATTATTTTTCTTTTACGATATGAGGTTATATAATTTTATGCTCGATGGTATGTTGTGAAAGCTTGATTCGAGTTATAATTTGGATTCGTGACATGGATTTCATGTGTGTTGACTTAGTATAAGTTAGGTTTGTGAAATGATTTTAAACGGGGAACTTTCCAAAGAATGCATTGAGGTCTTGAAATAAGGAATTTCGAAATTAAGACTTTATTTTCCTTATAAATTTTGCCACTCCTTGAGATTTATTATCTCACGTTTATTGTTTTAAATCAGTTCCTTAGGTCAGAACCAGGTTAAATAGATCTACCTCGCGCGGCTTCTCGTCGCTCAGTGCGCGGCTCTTGATGTTTATATCACTTTATATACGTTTATATTATTTGACTTATGTATTTCATTTGTAACCCTAAAGTCACAACCACTCTTAGAATGCTCTAATATTCGTATTGAACTTTTATGGGTCCTTATTTTATAAATGTGGTGGGACTCTTATATATAATTAGGATCATTAAACTAATGCATGTGTTTACTTCCTCAGCAAAAGTCTGACTCCTTAGTATCTTCCCTAGGGGGCATGTACGGTGGAACCGCTCGGCCCGGGACCACCCGGGGAATCCTGGGAGGGTATTCGGGTTGGGTCGGGTCCTGTCATTGGCTATCCTATCCTTGATAAGAACTAATCTAGAACAAGACCGGGATGAAATTTGAATGCGCTTTAACGTAACAAGATTACACCCGTTTCCATGCCCCGAAAAATAAATACCCATGATAGTCATGATAATTATCTTGACAACAAAGGTAAAAACAAGTACTGTCTAAAAAGAACCGAGAGAAGCATACAACGTTCATACTTGTAGGATATACGACTACTCCCCCTCTTTCTTCTTTCTTCTCTACCTGAAAAACCAGGTATCACTTCCTTAAAAAATTAGGAACTCCCCTTCAAATGGAGAGGGACCACTCAGACCCAAATATAGAGAATCTATCCTTCTCTTTTTCTTTCCTCCTCGTCCTTTTTTTTTTCTTCTTTTTATCCTCCTTTCTTCTTTGCTTCACCCCCATATTTCTTCCTTTGTGAGATTTTTTGCTCTGTTTTTCTTCATGACCTCTGATCCACCTCATTTTTGCTGATCTCTGAGAACTCCCAATCAGTCTTGAGACATAAACCATATACACTCTCCTTCCACCGAGTCAGCAGTTGGCCACATTT
>JAEQBH010009137.1:0-118104 GCA_016808115.1 Tetrastigma voinierianum
GACTCGTCGGCGGTAAATGACAACCCCATTGGAGGCCAGCGTGGCCAAACTAATATCTCACGCACCGGCGTGTAAATTCAACGCCCCGGGTGAAGATCGCGTATCCATGGCGTGGAAGTCGTTTTCGGCCGGTTTCCACCGGTGTATCGGCGCTCATGTTGAGGTGTGTGCTTTCGTCGATCGGAATGGAGTCGTCGAGAGGAATCTTCTTGGGAAAAAGTTGTCAAGCGGTAGAATTATTAAGAGGTGGTTGTAGCTACGTAAGGCTTTGTGATGGCGCCAATGCGGGGCGAGTGTGACACGACCATTGGATGGGTTGCCGAAATTGACCACATAGCGAAACCCTAACACTAGTATTCTCCCAGGCTCTTTTATGGCTCACGATACCATGTTGAGGAAGGAATACTCTTATTCTCATTGTGTACAAAGGAGGTAACATACGTATTTATATTCTAGTGTTAGGGCAAAAAAAGAGAAGCAAAATTAGAGACTAAAGAGATAAGGAAAAGAATCTAAATGGATTAGGAGACTAAACCTTAAGAACAAAACCACTTATAATTAGATGAAAAGAAGACGACCTTACTCCCACCCGAGGGTGCACTTTGCTCTTTTGGGGTGAAATGTTCTTTGATTGCAACACAAATCAAAGAAAATAAATAAATAAAGGAAAAAAATGGGGAAGAAAATTAAAAAATTAATTGAGGATAACAAAATTTTGGAGCCATTTTTTTAATAAGTGATGTAAATTAATAATAAAGGTGGTAAGTAATAATGATATCTAAATTATACATACACAAAGCAAAAATTAAATCTAGTGCTTAAGACTCCTTTTGTAAGACATCTGCTAATTGTTGTTTATATGATCCAAACTTTCTTATGAATATTCTATATGCTAGTAAAACTAAGAAAAAACTTAACCATGAAATTACTATTTTCCTTCAATAGGTAATATTTCAAGATCTCTATATGAGAAGAACAATTGATGAAGGCACGATCTACACCATCTCTCAATATGCAATCTCTTTCTTAGTCTTATAACACATTGGCATTTTAAATTGAAACATCCTCCTCGAAGACTTCTCCAAATTCCATATGATGCAATAGTTGGTTCACCCTTGTGATGACTTTTTCTGAACTCCTATAAGTAAAATGCATTCTGGATCATGTATGTATAAGCATAGTTCATACTATTAGAAAGTTAAACTTGATTTAGAAATCTTTTAAATATTAGAATTAGATTTAGTCTCTAAAAGTGAGGAGAATATTTCACTTTTAAGTGGTTATTTAGTTTTTATATTTAAGTAGTCAAGTCCTAAAAGGTCTCTCTATATTTTATTATTACGAGGTTCCATTTTGATGAGCATGATGTTATTAATAATAGATTGACCAATATTTAAATAAGAGTATTGGAACCTGATAAAATTTGGAGTGCTCCCAAAGTTTATCTTCTTTTGTAATGCTCCTGCTCAGCCCTATTACTCTGACAAATTAGCACCAATGCCATACAAAAAGATGGCAGAGAGAATGTATATGTTTCAAGTTTCCCCAACTCAACAAAGGCAATTACAACAATTGGGGTATCAAGATAAAGGTTTTGCTCAATCAAGATGCAAGTTTTACTCTATCAACAAGATGCATAGGAGGTTGTAGAGAAGGACTGCAAAGAATCATAAGATGATACCATTTTATCCCAAAATCAAAAGGATTTTTTGAAAGATATGTGAAAGAAAAACAAAAAGGTTCTCTTTATCATCTACAAGCAATTGATGAATAGAAAGATTGTAAGTGTAACCACCTCCAAAAAAGTCCGAGAGATACTACAAAATATGCACAATGAAGTTGATAAAGTACAAAAAGTTCATCTTTAAACGAATATCAAAGTTTGAACACGAAAAAGAATTCAAATTGTTGAGAATCATAGGATATTCTTAGAATATCCTCTATTTATTTCCTTCTCTGATTTATTCCCTTCCTTTCCTGTACAATATTTTCCTTAAACTTGTGCGGTTATTTCCTTTTTATGTCTTCATGATGTATATAAGTAGGTAGGGCCTGTAATGTTCAATTCATTTAATCAATAAGAAAAGCATCATTTTCTTATACTTCTTAATATAGTATCAAATCCATGGAAGGTTCAGATTAGGGCTTCGACGTGTTCTCAATTTCGGCAAACCACTTAATGGTTGTGTCTTATTTCGGCCATCATAACGCCGTGCACAAGGCTGCAGACTCCTCGGCGCGCGTGAGACGCTGCGGTGCGGAAAAACTCTCCGATTGAACTTTTCGGCTGACTACTCCGGTGGTGGCGACCCGACCATTGGGTTCGTCGTCGCTGATCTATGTTGGCGGTGGTGTCGTCGCCCGATCCACATGTCGGCGGCAACGCGATAGCGATTGCTTATCACGTGCCTCCAAGCACGTGACTTCTCATCTGCAACAGCCACCAAGCGTCGGCGCATGGCCAAGTCTCCGGCCTCCACCTTCTTCGGCGAGTGCGTCCCTCAGCGGTCCTCCTAACCCTTGGTTTCTCCATTTCGGGCTTTGCACAGAGTTTTGCCTCTTTTCTCTCCAACGGGCTATGAAACCAGATTTCTACATATTTAAGTGGCCTACCCCTCTTTGCTATAGTGACTATTCTCTATTTTTTCGAGCCTCAACATCATGCACATGCCTTTCTCACCTTTGCAACTGCAATTTTTGGCCTTGGTATTTGGTCTCCTTGCTAATTTTGTCGATTTTTCCCACTATGGCTGAAAAAGCTTCGAGCTTTTCTTCACTTCTGTCTAGAACTCCCATGATAACTATCAATCAACTCAAGGGAAGTGATAACTATCAGTCTTGGGTCAATTTTGTTACATTAAGGTTTACTGGAAATGGTGTTGAAGACCATGTGACCTCTACGGAGTCTAGTGTTGAAGATAAAACGTCCTCGATGGCGAAACATGGCTGGCTTTACTATATAACATTCTTCGTGATCCATAAAGCCCCGAAACACTTTCGACAATCTTAAAAGGGATTATCAGACATTTCGACCCACTTTGGACTGGCGAAAAATTTATATACCAATGATGTTCCAACACCTCTGTGTCATCTCCTCAGTTTATAGTGCAGGCTTGACTGGTATGGAATTATCTTCCTTTGTTGGGCGAATGTTTGTATTGAAAAACGAGCTCTTATCTGTCCTGCCCAAAGTCACTGATGTCAAGACCTACTTGTCCAACATGGATCAAATATTTATGATCCTTACTCTTATTAAACTTGGCACAAAGTTTGACAATATCCCAGAACAGATCCTTACTAGCTCCACCATCCCGACCTTTGATGACATTTTGTAGTTCTTGTCGCATGATTATTTGGCGCAGGCGCATTGAGGCACAAAAGCCTCTTGGGGCCTTGAGGCACAAGGCGCACTTGAGGCGCGAGCTTTTTTAAGTGAGGCGCACCATATGTCAAATATATATTTTATGATTATTATGATGGTTGTTTCCTATTTTTACACGACTTTCTCACAATTCCTTGGCTGTTTTAATTGATTTTTTTCTTCTTCTCCTCTTCTATAGGGATTATACAGTAGTTGGGAGGTGTTAGATCGTTTTGGTATGTTTAAAAAGAAAAAAAATATATAAGACCAAAATGACGTTTTTTGGTCTCTATCACCAAAAAAAAAAAAGGCCCTCTGACTGTACTGCCTTGACTCGACGGGGAAAAATGGAAAGAAGAAGAAGAAAAGGAAAGAAAACCTAAAAATGCTTGGCGAGCCTCCACTTGAGGCGTCATAGGGAGTGTTAGTGCACGGGGCTTAAGCGGCAGGCGCGCCTTTGATAACTATAGTTTGCTAGCCGCCGATGCTAATCCACTTTGGAAACAGGTCACCGACCCACCGGGATTTTCCATTGAGACTTCAATAATGCTTGCTCCATCTCACCCTCGCAGTGATTCCTGAAGTATTCGTGGTGGCCACCGAGGCAGAGTCCAGCGACCTCATTGTACCTAATATAATAGACCGAGTCACATTCGAGACAATGTTATCAGTTACATGGTCGTCCACCTCGCACTACTCATGTAGCCCAGTCTTCTGAACCGCCTCCACCTCTACCTCCAATTAAGGATTAGCCTCCGTCTCCATCTCAAGGAGTGCCTCTTACGCCTAGTGAATATGAGGAGTTTCTTCGCCTCACTCATGTCGCCAAATCTACCTCCATTGCTTTTGTTGCCCAAACCAATAATGCCTCTGCCTATCTTGCACACTCTCTTGGTCCATGGATTCTCGATTCCGGTGCATCTGATCATCTATCTCGTAATAAGGATCTCTTCTCTTCACTTACTATCACTTCAGCCTTACCTAAGATTACTTTGGCTAATGGGACTCAAACCATGGCCAAGGGAATTAGGTCTACCTGTCCCCTCCCATCTTTACCTCTTACTTATGTTCTCTATGTCCCTAATTCTCTATTTAATCTTATCTCTATCAATAAATTAACCCATGACCTTAATTGTTCGATTACCTTTTCTTACTCTTCTGTCACCTTGCAGGATCGGAGTACGGGGAGGACGATTGGCATAGGACATGAGTCTCAAAGCCTTTATCATCTCAGTTCGGCCCCATCTTCCACCGTCTACACTTCAACGGATGAACCTCTTCTCGTCCATCATCGTCTCAGTCATTCGAACATTTCCAAGAAAGATGGTGTCTCGCTTTTCCAGCTTATCTTCACTAGAGTGTGAGTCGTGTCAGCTTGGGAAACATACTCGTGTTTCGTTCCCTAAGCGCTTAGAGTCCTGGACCAAGTCTCCTTTTGGAGCTCGTCCACACTAATGTTTCGAGTTCGTCCCGAAATGCGTCTACTTTAGGTTTCCAATATTTTGTTACATTTATTAATGATTTTTCCCATTATACTTGGCTGTTTTAGTGGAAGAGTCGAGGCGAGCTATTTTCGAGTGTTCCAAAAATTCTTCTTGAGATTATAATCAATTTCATAATTCTATTCTCATTTTACGCAGTGATAATGCATTGGAATACCTCTCTACCCCTTTCTCTGCCTTTTTATCCTCCCATGGGATTCTTCATCAGTCTTCTTGTGCTTAGACTCCACAACAAAATGGGGGTGGCTAAGCACAAAATGGGGGTAGGCTCGCTTGCAGACAGACGCTCCACTTTAGGATATTGTGTATTTATTAGAGGCAACTTAATATCCCGGAAGAGTAAGAAACAGGATGTGGTGACCATGTCTAGTGTTGAAGCGAGTATCGAGTTATGGCTTTGGCAACTTGTGAACTTATATGGCTCAAACAGCTTCTTCGGAGTTGAGATTTGGGAAGGATGAACAAATGATGCTTGTGTGTTAACCAAGCAATCCTACACATTGCTTCCAACCTAGTCTTTCGCCCAAGAGGACTAAACATATTGAGAAGTGGTGTCACTTCATTCGAGAAGAAAGATTATGTAGGATGCGTATTTCTTAGTTTTGTCAGCTCGGTGGCCATTAGCAGGGCGTTTTCCTTAAATGCTATAAGTCTCAGGATTAGGTTCATTTAACAAGCTTGATGCATATAACATGCTCCCAACGAGAAATGTTGAGAATCATAGGCAGATTCTTAGAATATCCTCTTATTTATTCTCTTCTCTTATTTATTCTCTTCCTTTTCTGTACAATATTTTTCCTTCCTTTTTGTACTTGATTTATTTCCTTTTTATGTCTTTCTGGTGTATATAAGTAGGTAAGGCTATAATGTTCGATTCATTGTCAGTAAGAAAAGCATCCTTTTCTTATACTTCTTCACACAAATCAATTTCCAATTATTTTTGTAGAGCATTCGTTATTGTGAATTTATCAAAAGGAAATGGCAAGAGTTTAAATGATACTCATATGATTGAAAAAATACTTCAATTATTAGATTCAAAATTTGATTATATTGTTGTGACCATTGAAGGATCTAAAGATGTAAATACCTTTTTTTATTTATTGGCAAAACAGAAGAAAATATATTAAAAGAAAAGGATGAACCCAAGCATATGCGAGAAAATATATTAAATTCTCTTATTTATTGATCAGCATATAGGATCATCGCAAATCCATAAAGCGAATTAAAGGAAAAAAAACCAAGAAAATTAAACAAAAGTTCTTGAAGTAAAGCTGTAAAAGAGAATAAAAGAAAATTTTAATGAAGTTAGAATAACTATGGACATGGTCGATAATAGAGTAAAAGGTACTTTCAATTCATCAGCAAATAAAGGAAGGAACGAAATCATGCCTCAGAGCGGGAAGGAAGTTGACAAATGACAGAATGAAAGGGAATGTATGATAAATTCCAAATCCAATGGCATAGTATGAGTATATATAGGCCTTACGCTAATGAATTTTTTTATAAAGGTTTTCCTTGATAACATGGAAGAACGAAGCCAACTATGTTAAAAAGAAAGATCAATAACAAACTCTTAGTGTTTTCTTTTCTCTTTTTCTTCTTTCTTCTTTTTTTTTTTTTTTTTTTGTGAATGGTAAAAGGAGAAATGTATTAAAAACACCAAATGTACAAAGGCACACATGGAGTATACAAAGTACGCAAAAAACAAGCGGAAGGAAACAAACCACTGCCCGAAAAGACATCACCCAGCATAAAAAACAAGATGGCCCCAAAATAACAAACATGTTACAATAGCAACCAACAGCGTTCCCTCTAAACCAACCTATAGCATCCCCAAAAACAACCTAGAAGATCACTTGCAGACCATCTCCATCAACTATTCTGGTTCCTCTCCTTTCTATTTGAATTGCAATATTGGACTGAGCATTCCAACTCCAGAAACTCCCTAACATAGATTTGGTTTAAGTTGTACAAATCATTGATTGAGTGATTCCAAGAATTAATTTATTCCTTTTTTTGTTTATATTCCAATTGCTATAGGATCTTTTTTGTTGACTTAGCAAAGTCAGCTCTAGCCTTGCTCTGGTATAAATGTACATCATGCATATTGAAAGAAATACAGAGAAAACAAATTTTTCTCACATTATCTCTGAGCAAACATGGTATCATAGCAGAGATCCTTGAAATCTCATTGCTCTTAGAAAACACTACTTCTACGAGAAGCAATAGCTAGGTTGAAAGAAGATGGCAACCTCGACTGATTTGGTGAGACAAGGACAGCAGGTGCTACTGCCCTCCTTGAAATTTATTCAAGAATGACTCAGTCTTAATTCAGAACTAGACTTGACTCCAGCGACCCAGCAGTGATTCAGCCACAAACACGGATCGGCATCCAAACTTGATGGCATGAACTATGGTTTATGGTCCCAGATTGTTGAGATGTATATCTTGGGCAAAGACAAGCTAGGATATCAATGAACACATGACCAAACAAATGATCCTACGTTCAAAAAATGGGATAGAGAACTCTATGGTGAAAGGATGGTTGATCGATTCCATGGGGCCCTCCTTGATTGGCACTTTATTCGATTTGCAACCGTCAAATAGGTATGGGACTCTATTGCTATAACATATTTTGATGGGAATGACTAATCTCAAATTACATGATTTGAAGAGAAGGATACCACAAATAAGACAAAACAAAGAATCAACTAAGTCATACTACAACGGTCTCCAAGGTTTATGGATGGAATAACATGGTTCAAAGTCACGGTATCAATCCTTGACTCGGAGGGTCCTGAGACGTATTGGTATTGGTGTCTCAGTCTGATATCAGGCGATACACGAAAGACGATAATTAAAAATTAAAAAATTCATAAAATAAATATTGAAATTATGAAAAAATAATTACAATTTAGATATGCTTAAAAAAATTAATTAAAAAATTCATATTTAAAATTATGAAAAATAATTATAAAAACATATTTTTAAAAGTTCGTATGATAATATTAAGAAGTTGGAATTTAATTCTCATTTTATCAATAAGAATATTTAATTTATTATTAAATAACATCAACAAATACCTTTTACATAAATGCATTATACTCATCAAAAGAATATGGACTTAATTCCCATCTTACCTTATAAGTGCCTTTTATACCATTATAAATTACCATCATTATTTTATACTTTCCATATAAAACCCTTTTAATCATCCATTTCCTTTACCTTCATCATTCAACCACATTTTTTTACTTTCTTGATCTAACTTCTAAGCTCTAGTACCTGCTACTGTAAGCCTCCTTCGCGTGCGTGGCTTCTGGCGGCAAATTTGAAATGGTGCAAGATTGTACACTCGAACTAGGAGGGAATGATTCAATCTACTTAACTACTGAGTCACCACCATCCTGGTAATGCTCATATAGTTCTCGATTTCAAGGAAAAATCTAAGTGGGTAATGTTCGATTCGCAAGAAAATTGTATCGTCTTCTTTGATCTTCTCATCCATGGGTTCAAAGTTCCAAACTTTAGTAAAAAATCATGGGTGTTTGCATTTGGAAAGGGGATGCTTGATTTTATTTTCTTTTTTTTTGGTGATTTTGAAGAAAAAACAAAACTCTCTCTGACCTAGCCGAGTTAACTCGAAAACTCAGTTGAATCAGTTGAGTTTGATTGATTTTGGACCGAGTTATGCATTATATCGTATCGGGTATCGGACTCGCCGCGGTGGGTGTCGAGACGAATATGAATCAACCGAGTCGTACCGGACTCGACTGATACTTTGAACCCTGATGATGGAAATCAACTTCCATTGCTCAAACCCAATGGATGTGTAGGTGATATACAGAAGTATAACACTCTTATTCAAAAAATCATGTTTATGCTTTTCTTGATGGGTTAGATGACAGGCTTTATAAGATTCGGAGTTATGCACTCAGCTCTGACCCTTTCCCAGCGTCGAAGCGGCTGTACATATGCGAAGAGAAGATGTGGACGACCCAGTCATGCTTTCGCAATAATAATCTTTATGTTGCTACTATGGTATCCGAACGTACAAAAACAACCCCTCAATTTTGGGTGGCTTCTCAAACTACAAAACAAGGGTCTTCCGCATCTAGCAGTGGGAAGCCAGATGCTTCAACTAAGGCTAAGGGACAAGCAAAGAGTGGAGGAAGTGTTCTACTAGTTTCTAAAACAAAAACAAGATGGTTGTATGGTGAACTACGGTGCAACCGTCATATGACATTCTCTACTCAAATGACTTTGTGACCTATACAGAACCTCGAAGGACCAGTATTTATAATGCTAATAGAGTCATATATCTAGTCGTCGAAGCAGCAACAATGGAGCTATCACCATCAATATCTTTATCTAATACTCGTTTAGTACCATCTCTTTCAAACAAATTATTATTCGTAGGACAAGCTATTGAAGAGTTAAATTGTGTAGCACTAATGTATCCAAACTTCTATCTTTTTCAAGATATTCTTACGAAGGAGATCATTGGGCGTGGTACTAAGAGAGAGGGGTTATACTACATGGATGATTTCGGTGCTGGCAAAGTCAATCATGTGAGCGAAGCTCATCTAATCTGAAAAGGAAAATTTGATCTAGTTATGGCATTCTCGTTTTGGGACACCCATCATTTAGTTATATGAAGCATCTATTTTTGTGATTGTTTTCTTGCTTAGATTGTCAGACTTTAGATGCGAGACTTGCATCCTAGCAAAGAGTCATCATGTGCTCTATCTTACTAGTCAGAATAAAAGTGATATCCTATTTGCTTTAATTCATTCGAATGTTTGGGGTCCGTTTCCCATCACGATAATTTATGGTATACGATGGTTTGTAACTATTATAGATGATTGCACCAGAATGACATGGTTATACCTGATGAAACACAAAGATGAAGCATTCAATGTCTTCAGAGCATTTCATGCTATGATCCAGAATCAATTCTCAGCAAATATCAAGATTCTTCGATCCAATAATGTCGAGGATATGCATATCATGATTTCATAAATATTTTCAACAACATGACCTCCTTCGAATATTCTTGCAATCCAAACTCCTGACAGAATGGCATGGTCGAGATGAAGAATGATCTCATTTAGAAATTGCTCATGCTTTGATAGTTAGGCGGCACCATCTTTGCCTATTGAGGCGAGCTATTGTATTCTTGTGGTTCACTTGATGAATCACATGCCTTCCAAAGTCTTAGGGTTTAAAAATCCCATATAGGTGTTGTAAAAGCACGTTAAACTATCATCTACACAGTGTATCCCTCCACGTGTACTGGATGTGTTGCATTTGTTCATCTCCATAAAAATCAACGAACCAAACTTTATCCTTGTGTTGTTCATAATATTTTTCTAGAGCATGGTACAAACAAGAAGTTATATTATTGTTATCATCCTAACACAAATCGTATTTACATCACCAAAGATATCACCTTCTTAGAATCTAAATGCTTTTACTCATCATCGATATCAACTTCTTCTCTTTAGGGGGAGACTTGGATGAAAGAGCTAAGTGGTCGGAAGTAATGCGAGATGTTCTTTCGTGAGATATTACCTTTACCCAGGGTGTCGTTACACGTGTTGCTCGGCAAAATGTTACCTATAGTTGTTGCTACATATGTTGTCCCGAACATATATTACACCTTTAGGTGTTGTTTACATAGATATTGATCAGCGAGATATTAAACCTTTAGATGTTGTCACGGACTCCTTCGACAAATATTACACCTTTAGGTGTTGCTAGTGAATGTTGCAACATAGAAAAAATTTTAAAATAGAATGAAAATCAGAAAATTTTATCATCCACAAACAATTACTTGTATCAGCTCCCTCTGTGATTTCCTTCTTTTGACGCAATGCATTAATACAATTAATTTTATATAATATTACATATAGTACTATTCAGCATGTCAAGCTTGGAACCAAACTAGACATTTTTCGTAAGACTAACATTATTTTACTACTAAAGGATTCACTATTATGAATCTTTTTTTTCCTTTGTAGAAAAAGTGGAAAAGCGCAAAACCGAGCAGGTTATTAAAATCAAACATCATGCACATATCTAAAAAGATACTACTTTGGTTACTCATCAGTACCACATATTTGATGATATAGGTATACCTTTGACCATCCTAGATGCTACTTTATTTGACAGTGAGTGTCTGCGAAGGTTACGTAGGAAGTATGTAAATAAGATATTTTAGAAAAGAATCGAGGTCGATAATCTGATTCTATAATCAGCTATGAGTGAATAATCAAATCCCAAAATTTAGAGGTAGTTATGGAAACTTCCTTTTTCAATGTACAAAATATGTATATGTATAGTGTGTTACATAGGATGTTCAGATTCATTTAGAAATTAATAAAATTTCCAGCACAGTTTTGTTTTCTTCAATCTCAGTTATGTTTTCTTCATGGTATCAAAGCCCTAGGTTTTCTAGGAATTTTTCTGTGCAGCCTCCATTGCTGTACCAGATTTCAGCGTTCTTCGAGGGCTTCTACGTTGCGATTTCGCTTCTTTCCAACCTTCATTGCCAAATCAACAATTGTTTCCAGCCTTAATTGTAGGTGCAATTCTCAGCCTTCATTGCTGATTTTTTTTCCGTGGCCTCAATCCTGTATTTCTTGATCTCCTTTATCCTTTCTTTATTTGTTTCATCAACTGATCATGTTAGACTCCATTTCTTCAATTGTTGAAGGAGAACAAGAGTTGTGTGAAGCCCAACTTAAATTTTGAATATTCGACCACCTTCCAGGTTCTCAAGCATCGACTCTGGGTATGTGTTCATTGACTCTTTTAGGTGAGACTCTAATTTCTCTTGAATTAAATGCTTCGAGTAATGAGTTTAGGAATGCTTGGATCATTGATTCTAGTGCTACTGACCATATGACCCATAATCCAAATCAATTTAAAACCTATTTACCTTGTCCAAGCAATAGGAAAATTGTTGTTCTTGATGGAGCTACCACCATAATTAGGTGGTATGGAAGATGTCGGGTTACCTCGAATATAGTTCTTAAATGTTCTTCATGTCCCTGACTATCAGCTAATCTTGTTTCAATACAAAACTTACCCAGATCCCTAAGTTGTCATGTTATGATGATGCCTCCTTTTGTGAATTTCAAGACCGGGGTTAGAGGAGGGAAGGTGGACTTGCCAAGGAGCACAATGGACTCTACTTCTTGAATTAAATCTAGTGAGCTAGGCGGGTTAAGTCTACTTTGTCTACTTCCTTTTTCTCTTCATCAAATAAAGATGTCATTTAGTTTACATCATAGGCGTCTAGGTCACGATGCCTTTCTACATTAAAATTAATGTTTCTACCTTGTTCGAGGACTAGACGTTCATATTTTCATTGCGACATTTGTGAGTATGCAAAACATACTCGTGTATCCTTCCCTATTAGTAGTAAAAGATCTTCTTCTCTTTTCTTTCTAATTCACAGTGACATTTGGGGACCATCCACCATTCCAAATATGTTAGGATCCAGATGGTTTGTAACATTTATTGATGATTGTCTGAGAGTTTCTTGGATCTGTTGCTCAAAAATAAATTTGATATGGTGTATTTTCCTTATTTTTTGTACAATGGTTCAAAATCGATTTGGTCTGGTAAAATCCTCGAATGAGGCTTGTGATTATTTCAATCAAAAATTTGTCTTAGTGGTTTCAAGGAAGAGTCATACATGAATCATCTTGTATCCACCACTCTCCCCTAACAAAATGGGGTGTGAAGAGAGGAAAACCGTCATCTTCTTGGAGTGTACTCGAGCCTTATTGTTTTTCAACAAAATGTACCAAAATCTATTGGGAGAGGTTGTATATATCAACATATGTCATAAACGAGTTCACGCCACAGGGGTCTTGGGGTTTAAAAGTCCACTAGAAACCTTGTCTCAATTCCATCAGAGACATTCGATCCTCCTTGACCTTGTTCCGCCGAGGTTTTTAGTGTAAACATCGTGTCGTAATGTGATCATGTCGAGGAAAATTAGATCTGGAAGCTCTTAAGTGTGTTTATTGGGGTACTCATCACCTCGAAAGGGATATAAATGTTATCATCCTGCAGGAAACTTTATGTTTGGTAATATTCTGTTTGTTGAAAATAAATATACTTCTCCACTCCTTGTCTTCAATGGGAGTTATCCATACTTGAAGATGAGGAGTCAACCATACCACCACTAGAAATAATCCCCTCATTCGAGTCATTCAATCAAAAGAAACCACTTCAGTGTTACCAATTTCTTTGGAACCAATTCCAATATCACAATCCGAAGAGTCAATAGAGGAAAAGAAAGAAGACAATCAAGTTTCGATTTGATCAGGTGTATGCAAGAAGAAAGGACCCCATGGAAACAACGAGGCAAGAATAATCTACTGAACCGAGTCCTGAAAATGAGGTAACAATTCTTGAACATTACTCATCACATTCTTGGTCATGATCTATCTATAGCTTTGAAAGGAACACAGTGAATGCACAAAAGGCCACTATATCCATTGTCTCACTTTGTCTTTCCAGAGATTTTCCTTGAATCATAAAAGCTTCCTTTCAATTTTAGCACTATTCTATTCTGACTCATTATGCGAAGCATTATGAAAAGAGAGAATGGAGACTTCTTATGAAGGTGAAATTGATGTATTACAAAAGAATTAAACTTGGGAGTAGTTTATCTACCTAGTGTTAAAAACCAATGAGTTTGCAGTAGGTGTTTGCGGTAAAATTTAAAGGTGATGAATCTAGACGAGTGCAGCAAAGTGGTTGCAAAGGGTATACTCAAACATATGGAGTGGATTATCAAGAAACATTTGCTCCAATGGCAAAGATGAATACAGTAAGAATTTTACTATCCTTGGCTGTTAATTTTGATTGGGAATTGCAACAATATGATGTAAAAATGCATTCTTTCATGGTGAGTTAGAAGAAGAGATTTACATGAGTATTCCACCAGGGTTCAGTGGGAGTGATGGAAACAAGGTTTGTCGGTTAAAGAAGGCACTATATGGATTAAAACAGTCCCCACGTGCTTGGTTTGGAAGGTTTGCCAAGGTTATGATAGCTAATGGTTACAAACAAATCCAGGGAGATCATACACTTTCATAAACATTCAATTTCAAGGGAGTCACGGCATTAATTATTGTATGTGGATGACATTATTGTGACGAGGAATGATGAGAAAGAAAAATACCTTGAAGCGAGTGCCTAGCGAGGAGTTTGAAATAAAAAGATTTAGGAAAGGGTGAAGTATTTCCTTGGGGTAAGTGGCTCGGTTGAAACAAGGCATTTTCATTTCTCAAGAGAAATATGGTGTTGACCTTCTCAGGGAAACATGTATGATGGCTAGTAAACCAATTGCGACTCCCATTAAACAAAATCACAGATTGAGTGAAGCACTTGGAGAGAAGAAAGTGGACCGAAAAATGTATCAACGACTTGTTGGGAGACTCATTTATCTTTGCACATCTTGAAGTAGGAGCATGCTTTGATAGGTGAGTGTAATCGGTCAATTTATGCATGATCAGAGATAGAAATTCATCTCTGAGGCAACCCTATGGAGTCCTCCGTTATTAAAGGCACATCGAAAGGAATCTTATTTAAGAAAACATCGGATATTGCTTTAGCGATATACACCGTCACCAGATTTTGCTAGGTCTCTATTGGACAAGAGGTCAGCCACAAAAATTTATTGTACCTTTCTGGGAAATCTAGTATCTTGGAGGAGTAAGAAGCAAAATGTAGTAGCACGGTCAAGTGTAGGGGTAGAGTTTAAAGCTATGGCAATAGGAGTATGTGAATTGTTATAGGTCAAGATCGTGCAGGAGAATTTGAGGATTCGATAAAGTAAACCTATGGAAACTCTATTGTGATAATAAATCGACAATCGGCATTGCTTTCATGTCCGGTGCGGCGTGGCCAGAACAAAACACATAGAGATAAACGAGGCACTTCATCGAAAAAGAAGTTGGATAATGGAGTTAATTTGTACTCCATATGTTCTATAGGACATCCAATTAACGAATGTGCTACCAAAGGGTTGATAACGTAATGTGTTTCATAAAAATATTAGCAAGCTAGGAATGGAAGATCTATATTCACCAGCTTGAGGGGGAGTGTGGGAAATTATGTAAATAAGATATTTTAGGAAAGAATCAAGGTCAATAATTTGATTTTATAATCAGCTATAGAAAGTGAATAATCAAATCCCAAAATTTAGGGAACTTCCTTTTTCAGTGTACAAAATATGTGTATATATAGTGTGTTATATAGGATGTACAGATTCATTCAGAAATTAATAAAATTTCCAGCACAGTTCTGTTTTCTTCGTCTCAGATCTCAGTTCCCGTTTTGCGGGTTCCTATTTTGTGGGTTTTCCTTCTCCAAGGATCGTGGAATCACTTTTCGTTTATGTTTACAAATACAAAAGGAAACTATACGACTAATAATTAAAATGGATTTATAGTTAAAGAAAGGAAAAGATATCCCAGTGCGTAAATCTGATTTCAAACAGCCTTCCAAGAAAGCAGAACAAGATTGATTGCTGAAAGGAAAAGGACTGAACAAGCTCCAGTACATGTATACTTACAAAATTGATGAAATTATTATCTCTGCCCAAAATTAAATAACCCTCCAAAATCAAATCACTGGAATCTGTAAATTCCATATGTTGGGGGAATCATACTAACCATTGACTGAACAATTATGATATGAATTATGCAATCACGGCATCAGCTAAGCTAGAATCAATATAATAGGAAGATTAAACGGAAGTGGGTAGCTGATTCAACCCCAAAAGAAAAAGCAGAAACAAAAAGCTAAAAAGAAGGAATCAGGCACGAAGGATCAGAGAAAATGAGATCAAATAAAAAAATAAAAAAATAAAAAGAAAGAAAGAAAAGAAATGGTTAGGAAGTTGCTTGCCTGCCCAAACCGAAAGAAGGCTCATGTCTTGGGAGAGGATCGCGTCACACTGAGTCTTGCTCCGTTAGGTGCGTTTTCTTTGAAATTCGATCAGATATTCAAGTGGTCCTTCGGTGCGGATCTCTGGAGTCCTGATCATCAAATTTCTCCTTCCTTTGATTGCTCCGGCCTCCAGTGGGTAAAGTCAACCATCCAATATGACACGAGTCATACATACAGACCCGTCAATTGCTACCTAATTTACATTTACTCTTTTGATAAAAGCATTTGAAATTTTTTTTTTTTTTTTCATTCAACATCTAATAATTTTATACTATATTCTTATATCATTTTATACTATATATATTCTTTATAAGGATTCCAATCTAGATCTCTCAAAAGTCAAAACCCCTTTACCCTTCATATAAAGCCTTAACATTTTACCTTAGAACTTGTTAAAAAGTAATATCTTATTTGGTAATTGTCTTATAAAATAACTTTAAGAAAATTGTGCACTAATGTTTGATAAAACAAATATATATATATTTGAAAATTTGTAATGTTTTTAATATTTTATGCTTTTACAGATAAATTTATTTATAACGTTATATTTTTAGTCTTCCTTTATATCTATTTAATTATTTTCAAATAATCATTGAAATAATTAAAGAATTCAAATAGTCATTGGAAGTAACTAAAAAAAAAACACTTCTTTTTACTTTACATTATTATTATAATACTCTATTATTAGTTTTAACCTTTTTTCTTTTTTAAAATAAATTCTTAGTTTGAACTTGAAAACTCTAATAATTTCCCCAACTCATTGGTAATGTGCTGTAATCGTGACATCAACCCCAACTCATGATTATTGAAAATCCGATCACTCCTCCATCTCCAAAGCCACCATAAAGTTCTCTCCACTAGCAATAATTTTCCTATCAAGGTTTTCCATAAGAGCCAAGCATTAAAATTCAGCCCTTGGGATGCAATCTTCAAATTGACATCCATGATAGCATTTATATTTCATAGCTCTGGAACAATTTCTCAAAATATGGTTCAAATCCTCAGTTTCAATTGGGCAACAATGACATGAGATTGGTTGTGATTCGCCTTCTAAATCGCTCCAGGTGGTCAAATACGATGTTGGTGTATGTATAAAGAACATAACGCGTTGAGAACTTTTAAGTTTCCAAATCAATGACCATACCCGTCCGATCTGATTTGGGTCTCCTTTTGCGAGTTAATGAAACTGGCTCGATGGGAGTTCTTATTAAGTGTCATTCTTATAGTTAAAATGTGCGTAGATAAAAAGTAGAGAACCAAACGAGATGACATCAGAGGTGTTAAAATATCATCAAAGGTTTTTGGGTGGCATATTTGGTAACTTTTGAGAGAGAATGAAGAAATTACAAAATAACGATTTGTGTTCTTATTCACTCTTTCAGCCGAGAGTATATTTAAATGCCGTATTTAGCGGAGTTTAATTATATTTTTAATAAAAAACATTGAATTATTAAAATGGCGTTAGTTTTAGCCTTTATCATTTGACAACATATTTGTTTGCTCAAAGTGTCATGCTTATTTGTTTAAGATTGCGAAAATAACATTTGGCCTTCATTTTGACAAGCTCTCATTGGAGTTGCCTCTAAAAGTAACTGTAGAAATTTGCTTCCAACAAAATCATTTGTCGATGCATCATCCTGACGAACAATTTTCTTTTGTAATTTGTTCATGATCATAAGGAGAAAAAGAGGACAATTCTACTCATTTCATCATCTCTCCTTTGCTCGGTAATCCTTAACCTAAGATAGGAAATCCATCTACTTTTCTGAATTGAGTTATACATGAGGGCATTAAAAATATCATATTTGTACTTTAGAAGAATAAAAACCTGTTTATATATATATATATATATATATATATATATATATATATATATATATATATATATATACTTACTATATATACCTATATATTAACCAAAAAAATTAACTAGAAAAAAGAATTTATTCTTAAACATAATTATCAATATAAAGTAAAAATATGTATCTTAAGTTCATATATCAAATCAAGATTGGAAGTTTTAAACCACATGTTATTTTATCAACTACAATAGTGTAGGAGGTTTCCATGTAAAAATTTCATGCCTCATTGCATATTTTACTTTTTATTATTATATCCTTATAATGTTTATCGTTTGGATATACTTAAATCATCTTATATTAAAAGTTGTGTATAAGATATAAAGCTTCATTTGAAAAGAAATTAATACAACGGTTCGCCCCTCCCTCTCAGTATTTCCTTACTTGACCTTAGTTTTTCATCTTTAATGGTGATAGGTATAGCATAGGTGTCAAATGTGTATCTAGTATGCTTTAAATGCATTACCCTTTGATGCCTAATGATAGAATGTTAAGATAATGCTCTTAAAAGCATAACATAATGTAATAAACTATTGGATATTTGTTTAATGAAGCTCTAATTTACTTTTAGCTTTATCATTTCTTATGTAATATGACAGTTCGATTGGAACTTGGATGCATTAAGTTGCATGAAAAGATCAAACTACAGTTGTTTGTAAATGGATAAATTGTTTACAACCAAATCATGGATCTTGGCAACCCTATTGGAGATTGTAGTGTTCCACTTCCTAATTTGAGGGACAGCTCTTGGTTATTGAGATTAGTTTCCTTTTGGTGAGTGCACTAATATATACTAACTCAAAGCCTAGATAAGACCTATAATGAGACATGATCTACAGACTATGGGATTGTTTGTTTTTTGAATTAATAAGAAATTTGAATAAGAACCGGCGTTAAAAAACTATTTGTTTTTAAAATTTTAAACATTGCTTAAATTTTTTAAAAAGTTAAGATAAAAAAAGTAAAATATTTAACTTTTATTAAAAAAGTCATTTCAAAAAAAAAAACTTCATCATTGCCCAATGAGGAGAAGAAATTGCAATAACTTATTTATTAAGGACTGAAATGGGGAGGGTTGGGACGGGATGGCCTTATCACTGCTTATTCAGTTTATTTTTCGGTCTGGCACTGCTCGTTAAAAATTAAATGGGATCGGTGGAGATAAGAAAATTACCAGCTAGATCGTATTTCACGTTTGATTTTATTTTTGTTTTTTTATTTTTATATTTGCCTTTTATTTTATTATATTAAAATTAATATATTTCTAAAAAATAAAATTTTATGAATTTTATAAATTATTTATTAAAAAACATTCTAATTATTATTATTATTATTTATATTAAAGTATAAAATAAAATAATAAAAAAATATTTTAAAATATAATTGAGTCATGGGGTAACAATACTTGAACTTTGCAGGAGCACAAATGCCGGTTGAGAAAATGCTTATGGCTAGTTACTTAGAGTCTGATGCGAGCAGATCATTAAGGGGTGAGGTGGGCGGGGGCAAAATAATCAGCTTTATTGTCATCCCTACTCACTACCTAATGTTAAAACAAACTTAATATATGCTATTAAGTACCATTCAATATTAAACTTAAAAAAATTATATTCAGCATTAAGTAAAAAAACAAACGCCACCTATAAGTAGTGATAACTTTATCAAACTGTTTAATTGTGTTAACTCTCAAACCTTAAGAGAATGTTGAGAGTTTATTCTAAGTTAGCAATTACTCAAACCAACATGAGATGATAAGTTGATCATATATTTATTCTTTATGGAGTAGGTTACTATTGATGGATGCCCAAAGTAATAGGTATTCTTAGTAGAAATATCATTATATCTCACAGATTGAGACAGTGTATCTTATTGGGGGATCCTAAGGAGATCTGTATATGGAAATTATAGATACAATGGTTCAATAGAATAACTATACAAAGGTTTCTTAAAGAGCTAGATATATTCTAACTGTACAAACAATACTTGTAACTTAAGGATTTTAACTTAAAAGTTTAACTTTCTTCTTATTAGATTATAGACACCAGTTTTTAAGGATAATGAATGCAATGAATAGCAAGTCATGAACCAAATACTTGACATCATTGTATTTACATGGGATATTGAGTTTAGTTGATTCTTTAAAAAAAAATTGATATAGTGAATCAACTCCAAGATTAAGTATAAGAGAACTATTACTCTATTGATCCCAAAGGTCCCTTTGAGCTCATATACCTTTAATGGAGCATAAGTTATGGCATTGTAGAAACCATGCAGAGACTACATAAAGGGTAAGTAAGCCATTTCTATACCGAACAGGGAAGGTGATTGAATTGGTAGGCCTTGTTCGGTGTCGGTGTGACGCCGATGTGAACTCAGCACTCTTCAGTCAGATCAATAGCAAAACACCAAGCATATGTAGTCAATGCCCCTCACCTTTGTCCTCACACCATCTAGAATGCATAAACACTCTCATCCCCCTAGAAAAGTCAGATTTCAAGACCTCACTCCCCGACGCCAGTGAACTCACACGCTCAGCGCTCATGCTCTCGCGAGTGGCTATTTGCTGCTATTTCTAAATGCAATTACGATCGCAGCGCCTCATTCCGCACCCATCCTTTATGCCACTCAGTTTCGCACACTTTAGCTATTCCATGATCTCGCTCATCAAACTAGATATAATTATATATCAAATAAGATCCACTCCTTCAATCATGCTAAGTCAACTTCAGAATTTTGAATATGATGGGATCATGAGGTGAATATTCCTACAGGTCTAGTGATCCTTGCTCTGTTCATGACCGCCATGATGGCATGGTTAATGAGAGCTGGATTGACTTTAGGTTTATTTTAATGCATAAGGGTATTTTGGTAATTATGTAATATAGCATTAAGAACAGTGAACAAAGGCTCTACAATGAGCTAATTGATTAATTAGGAGGTCCCATTGATTAATTAGGAGGTCCCATGAGGTTAGTTAACCTACTAATACCGCTTTTAGGCTGAATTAATTGACCCAGTTGGACAGGATTGTGTCATCATCTTAATAACTTACTTCCCCAATCCCCCATGTCTTATTCAACACTACCAACCACTTACCAATTGCCAAGTCCAAGATAAGTAATAAGTATTCCATAGAAGTAGAAAGATGCCTCCATAGAAGTAGAAAGATGCCTCCATATTCTTTTCTTTTAGGGCAGTTTCTTGAATATCATCTGGCAATTTTATGGATGGGAAAGGACTTAAAGTGAGACCAATAAGTAAACCCTAGGAAGAAAATGATGTCAACTTCCTACATCATAAAAAAACAACAACCATGTATATTGACATGTTATATGTTTATGTTGTGTATATTATAGCAACTAATGTATAAAGAGATGAAAGCAAACATTACAAACAAATAAACAAGTTAGAGAAATAGGAAACAGGAAAAAAATATGGAACAATTCCCTCATCTCTAGTAGATGTTGATCCAGGCCTCTCTCTAGGTTATTGCATCCAATGCCTCAAGTTTACGTACACAATCTCATATGGCATGCCATTAATCTTTTAAACCTGCCAAGGATTCAAATTCATCATTTTTATAACGATTACAAACAACAAAAATCATTACTGTCAGACAAAAAATGAAAATCAAATAGCAATTACTGAATCTTTGAATTAAGAAATCTAAAAAACTACTAAGAAAATGGAAAAAGTTTGTCAGAAGAATGATTCTTCATATTTGATAAAAAGCAGGAAAAAAAATCATATAAAATTAAAATTAAATTAAAAACTTAATCCATGTTTAATTATCAGTCTTAATATAAAAAGGAAAAATGAATAAAATGAATCCATGCATATATAAAAATCATTTATTAAATTTATATTTTCTTCTATTTTGTCCTCAAATAATAGGGTTTAAAACTATAGATTTATTAGGGCTATAATTCTAGATTATGCATCATCAAAGTACTAAGCCAACTGTGCCAAGTCATTTTGCCTCCACTTTCATAAGACTTCAAAGAGTGCTTCAACATCAATACCATCATAACTGAATGAAGAAACCACAAAGAAAATTTCACAATAATAAAATAAGAGGTTGAATTAGCAGGAGTAGAAGAAAATCAGGACATATATTTGAAAAAACGAGCATCAATCCTTAAGAGTACCTACCCCATTCTCAATATCAAATAGGAGCATCTAGGTTGCCTAGACATATCTCGCTTTAAGTGGGATATTAGCGCTAAACTACATTAGAAAGAACATCAAGGACTGGATAAGGGGAAAGAGGGCCATTGCTTATCCTTCAAGAAGATGATTTCGTCAGTTCAGTCTTGTCTGTAACATACCCACACATTGACCACCTTCTCAAAATTCTAATGATGCAACCTTTAGGATTAAGAAATTCAATGAGATTCCCGCTGTCAAGAATGGAGCAGGTAACATATCATCTGATAGGGTGAATTCATCTCCTCTAACTGGTTTTTTTTATAGGTATTGTGAGTTACTCATTTTAATAGAAATCCTCCCATAATTAGTTAATCCCTCAAAATCACACTAGCAAACCTATATATAGACCCCTAACTTGATCCCACTCTGATTCCTAATCATTGACAAACCAAGGCACACATCAACTAATGTAAGTAAAGAAAAGTGAAAGCTAAAAGACCACATAAAGTTCTAATGTAAGTTAGGGCCAACTACGATTTCATCCCATCTTGAACTGGCTGCTCCTTAATCCCACAAAATTCATGCATTGTGCAAAAAAAAAAATCCCTCTACCGACAGTGCTATCCAATTGTTATCCCAAATTCCTAAGGTTGAAAAATTAATTAAGCTAAAAAAAAGTGTCATATGAAAAGATTATGCCAAAACAAATGTGATTAATTCAAGATCTAGTAATACCTTAGAATGAATAAGAATTCCTGAGGATTCATTACATGCCTCTATGACAAGAAGAAGCTAGAATGAATGTTCTAAAACGTTCCAAGGTAGACATAGAATGAACCATTAAGCTCTTTAAGTGCGCACAAATCTACCCCTTTGTTGAGTATATTTACCCTTAAAGCTAGAGAACCTGCCAATGGCTTCTCGTTGCAAACCAGATATGCGTGATGCAATGTTATTCTGACCATCCCCTGCAGCATTTCCCGTGGAAAGAAGACCACTCATCCGGGTAAACAGCAAAGCACCATTTCTTGTTGCCATAAAAGCTGGAAAAATTTGTATATCAGTCAAGTGTGACACTCAAGATGTAAGCCTCAGGGCAAATCAAGAGATGCAAGCTTTTAGGCTATGTTTGGTCCTTTGATAATTTGAGGGAAAATGGAAGGGAAATAAAATAGAGAAAGAAAAGTAAAAGAAAGGGAAAAAATAAGGAAAATAAAAATGGAGTTAAATCCAACATATTTTGTTGCCACTTCACTATTTTTATTTAATTCATCAATATAAAGATTAAATAATTCAAAAATATAGAAGTTTCTAAGTAATTTTATTTGTTAAGAAGCATGATATTCATATTAAACCAAAATCCTACAAGCTTGAGCTTTTAGGAGAGTCGGTCGTTTAACATAGTATCAGAGCTTGGTTTGACGGGAAGTACCCGGCCGTACTCTCTGTAATTTGAATCTCATTTATTTGTTCGAAGTCCATGAAGGATTCCATTTGATTTGTTTGACTCTCCATGTGTGGAGTATAAGGTGATACGTGAGAGGTTAAACATGATATTAAGTATTAGCAAAATCCTACAAGTTTGAGCTTTTTAAAGAGTTGGTCGTTTAACATTGTTATATTTAATTTTCTTCGAGATTTTGTTAGACAGCCAAACACAAAAATTCATTTGTTAATTTTTCTCTTTCCTAGTACTTTCAGGGAACGAAACACAACTTTTAGCATTTATACTCGCTTCTAGCACAACATCACATTAAAACATAACTTCATGTTAATAGCGACTATTAACGAGCAAGAATAAAAGCGATTGCATAATGAATACGTAAAGACAAAATTGAAGGAATAAATCCCTTGTGCAATTTTCATTGATCCATCATGAATATATATACAAAAGTCAATCTAACCTTCCTAATAGATACATAAAGGACTTAGGATTGAATTTAGACACATGGGACAAGCATCGAGAACAAAAGCAAGTACACGAGCACTCGAGGCTTAATGGGAAACAAAGATTTATGGGGAAAGAGAGCTTGAAATGGAGTGACCCAAAGTCTGTTGCTTGTTCTGGGGTTGTTACCCCACTTGACTTACATTGCTGTGTGGGTCATCTTTCTCTCCCTTTGTTGAAGAAGCTATATCCTCAATTTTCTAGCCTATCCTCATTGAACTGTGAGTCGTGTCAATATGCTAAGCTTCATAGAGTGACTGATTGCCAGGAGAAGGCGTCGATTAATCAAAACAAGATTGTGGAAACTTGACATCAGCAAAAATGTAGGCACATGCATTGAAACAATAGAAACTTGGCGGTTTCAAGAAAGGTGTCTATTTTTCTTCGGCGACTCCATTTTGAGAAGGAGTGACACAGATGTCGATGAAGAATGTCATTCGAGCATGAATGATTGAAATTGCTTAAAAACATATTTTGGCATTATCACTTCAAATTTTGAATATAAACATAGGCGAGTGAGATTTCAGCATAGAAGACACGAAAGTTAGAAAATAACTTCTGACGGTTTTCGTTAAATATAACAACCAAGTTGACAGTGAATAATCAGCCGACAAACGCCAGCAAATACTTGAGAGCCGGAGTTGGGGACACCAGCGGACATGGACCCCACATCCCGAATGAACTAACTTCAAAAAGGAAGCGGAAGCTTGTTTATTGACTACAGGACCTGAATGCACTCGATGAAGCTTAGCATATTGACCTGACTCCTGGTGGTATAAATTTGAAAGCCAGAATATAGCCTCTTGACAAGGAGAAGGATGGCGAGCGACGATGGGTTGAGATGGGGTGTAACTTGAGCAAACCATGACTTTTGGCTCTGTTTCAAAGATGTGAGACCCCGGACTGCGTCCTCGACTGATGATTAAACCGTCGAAGATCTGAGATCAGCCGATGATCGGAAAGAATGATATCTTGCACTGATAAAGTGTGCGGGTGAGCTTACTCACAAAATTAAATTAAAAATTGGCATGATAAACTCATCGCAGAGGTCCAGAAAGTGATTAGAGAGTCGGATGGTGTCCACAACGAGACATGAGATGTTGACTCATACTTGAGGGTAATAGTAGAGTAGAAGGGTGTGGCGAAATATAGTAACTAAGCTGAATTACGTCATGTGGTGGTGGCTCCGAGTCAGTGACCCATATGGAGGAAGGAAATAAAACATGTGTTGGTTTTACGACTCGGCAGAGATATGCGATAGAAGTAGATGCGGGGACGTGATTTCACAATGATGAATGGCGAATCTTCGATTTTTATTTTAGGTTTCCTACAGATTACGAACATGTCTTAGATTATGGAAATAATAACACCTGACTCCTGCCGAGGGTTTCGTGTTAGTCATAGAAGCAAATCTAAGCTGAAACAATATACGAAAATCCAAAATACCGGAAAAAATGGATCTGCGATGAAAGAACCACCTTTCCGCAAAACTTTGCCTTTGGAATGGGAACTTGGACCTCGATCCCACGAGCTTTATGAATCTCGAAGAAATCAGGAGAGCGACAGGGCAAAGAAAAAGCAGGGGTTGTCGGACTAAAATATTTTGAAAACCTGCATTTGCGGGCATCGGACACGAGGGCGGGTGGCGGGGAGGACCATCGGCGGTCGAGATCTAGGAGGAGTCTTGTAGTCGGATGTGGCTCCACAGCCCCACGCCCGGCTTGTCGGGAGCAGGACAAATCCTGTGGTGGAGGCGTGGCCCAACAGGGTCTTGCCTGCTCGACCATCGGACTTGGTGGTTTGGGTCGCCGACAGCCGGCGCACCTTCCTATATGGGCGGTGTCACCCCACGCTCCCTCGAAGTGTGTGTTTCAAAACACCAACCTTGGCGGCCTGCTATGTGACCAGAGATGTCTGGAATTTTTTTTCTTGTTTTGGCACTGAAATTTGAACCACTAAATTTATGATACCATGAGGCCTGACAGAAATGAAAAGGTGGAGGAATAAATTCATATGCAATTTTCATTGATCCATTATGAATATATATATCTGGCTTGATCTAACATTTTGACAGATTCTGACTTTACATAAGGCAAGTTTTAATAGGATCTGAAATATATATGTAAAAGTAGATATATCTTCCTTACATAAGAAAGGTAAAAACGGGCACCATTATAAGAACCCCAGTAAGTGGGAAGACCAATGCAACACCGGCGGAGTGATGCCAACGCTAAATCTGACACCACGACCGGCTCCCACATACCCGATCTGCACCGGGGCCCGAGCCGGGACCGTCGATACCCTGACCAATGCATCCCCATGCGAAAGGCTCGGATGTTGGATGCGTTGGATTAGCATCTTTCATATCTTCCTTGACCCTTTTTATGATCATTAGGATGCGAACAAAATATGAGAAAAATATCGAAATTTTCACAAAGAGAAATTTAAAAGTAATAGAATCATAATGAACTCCGTGAACAATTGTAGTACTTTGTTAGGTTGGCAGTCGGGACAAAATTTAGTGTGTTCCCCTATCCTTTGAGTGTTCAAATCTCATGGACTACACATTATGAAGTCAAATAGGAGAGTAATCTATTGTAAATTTATTAATGTGTATTCTCTGAGTACTCTAGCCAGTATTACTCTAGGGTGGTAGGTTTTACATTTTTCGATCTTACAGATGCTCTTGTGTGTATATTATTAATATTGTCCACACTATATCAAAAAGTAAAAGGAGATTGCTAAGGATCAAATGATTATTGTCTTTGTTGATTCTCTCGACCCAAAGTTGTTTTTTAACTACTTATTCATTCTTTATTATTTGCGACCTTATTTGCAAAAGGAAAGTTCTTTTAATAAGCCAGTTTTCCCGAGTTTTGGATCTATCCACTTATATGGATCGATCCGACTTATCCGGCTTTAAATCAATTTTGCCATTAGATGCAGGGGTATCATCTCATATAAAGGCTTCACATTTTCCTCTCTTTAGAGAAAAATAGATACCAATATGATCATTTTCCTCATTGGAGTGTATATTTCGAGGAAAATCCTCTCTCCTAAAAGGCTTTCCACGAATCATCTTTGCTTGTTTTCTAAAAATGGGTTGAGGTCATCTCACCTTTACTCTCGATATTTTTTAT
Organism: Tetrastigma voinierianum; assembly: GCA_016808115.1. Taxonomy (NCBI): domain Eukaryota; kingdom Viridiplantae; phylum Streptophyta; class Magnoliopsida; order Vitales; family Vitaceae; genus Tetrastigma; species Tetrastigma voinierianum. The sequence continues at coordinate 26,937 of JAEQBH010009137.1, forward strand.
CGGTAAAGAATCATTATGTTAAGATACACTAAAGTAGCTGACTTTAAAGGTCTGAAAGAAAACAAAATTGGGCTCTTTAGGCATTTAGTGAATAAATAAAAATTCCTCAAATACTAAAAGGTTGAGGAATATTCTAATCTAATGTACTTATTACCCAGTGGAAAGTATCTCTTCAGGGACACTTTCTAAAATTTTGAAATCTAAGCTGAAGGTATCTCTGGCTTTTCTAAAGTGCCTTTTGAAAAGACTTCATAATTTAAAATTTTTGAATTTATAATGAAAGTGTTTGAAGAACACATAATGCTTGAAGAAAACCTCTTTTTGAAGTTAGTCAAAGAGTAAAAAAATTTCCTGGTAGCTTTCCAAGGAAAAAAAGCATCTTTGGTTGGACAGAATGTGGTTATTTGTCTCCTCACTCCTCTCAATGTCTTCTAAGTTTTTGGAGAAAACTCATTTCCTCTTAATTGGATCTTCAAGAGGAAGGCGAGATCGCAGGAAGGACTCCAAGTAGGTTCCACAAGATGATGGTGTGGAGTTGAAGCTGTGAAGGTGTGAAGGTGTCGAGCAATAGTCCATGAGGGATTAGATGCTGCAAAGGGGGGTAAATCCTTGTAAACCTAACTCTATTATCTTAGTGGATGTTTGATCGGTGTGGGCAGAGTGGTTTTACCTCTTAGGAGTTTTCCATTAAATCTTGTGTTCCTCGCCAGTCTACTTCTCTTTAAATTTCAAACATTATATCGGTTTGTGATTATGGATAGCCTCTTGTGGAATTGTTGTTTAAATGCTAGATTATTAATGTAGAATCATCTTGTTTGTGATTGCATCTATAAACTATTTTTGGGGGAGTGTTGTTGCATCCTTGCATTGGATAGATTCTTGAAGTAGCATTTCTCTTAGGATGTAGAAAGTAGTAATTATCCTATGTAGTTTGGGTCGATTTCTTTGGTCGGGTTTTGTGTCAGAGTTTTTAAAAACACCTATTCACCCGCCTCTAGGTGTATTCCTTAAGTGAGATTCAACCAACTATTGGTGTCAGAACAGGTTTTTAAAGAAAAAATCATTTCGATCCTTGAATCTCGATTGTAAGGAACATCATCGAAAGGTGTGTCAATAAGGTAGACCTCCACCCTGTAGCGATGATAATTATTCTCATTGGAAAGTGAAAATGCAATATTTCCTCAAAATCTGAGTGAAAAAAGTTTGGAATTTTGTTGAGTTTGGTTAGAATCCTCACAAGGTGTTGGATAGAGAAGGTAGACGACAAACGATTAATCTAAACTTAGATTGGGATAAACATGAGCATGAGGCTAGTGAAAATAATGCGAGCCATGTACTCCATCTTCAATCTTGGATTAGGACGGATGAATTCTTGGTGCTCTTCGGTAAGGAAGCAGGACATACTTTCGAAGTGACCCATGAAGGTACCAAACGTTGTAAAAGTGTCTAAACTTCAGATGTTGACCACTAGATTTGAGTCAATTAGGATGGAAGAGTATAAGACTTTTGGTGAGTTTCATGCCAGATTAATGGACATCGTGAATTCTAGCTTCAGTCTAGGTGAGTCCATTCCTAACTATAAGGTTGTGAAAAATCTAAGATCTCTTTCGGAGAGATTTAGAGCTAAAGTCACCACCATTGAAGAATCCAAGGATGTGGATTCCTTGAAATTAGATGAACTTGTAGGCTCATTACAAACCTTTCAAATGACGCTATTGATCACTAGGAAATCGAGAGGATTGCCTTGAATACCATTAAGAAGAGTCCTATGTTTTGAAGGTGAGGTGAAGGAAAATGTTGGATGGAGAGGGTTGATAAGATTTGCTAGAATTGAAGTACATGAACAAGTCGATTTCAGAAAATCACAAACACGAGGTCGAGGAGATGTTCATAAATCAAAAATCACATGGAATGAATAAAAAAAATATATAAGAGTGAAAAAGGAGGTTGAAGTAAAGATGCTTCAAATGTGGAGGAAAAGGGCATTATGCCACTAAATGTCCTGAAAAGAAGGGAAAGAAAATCATGCGAGGTCACATGGAGTGACTCCATATCGAGTCAGTCAAGTGAAAAAGAGTCAAATGAAAGAGAGGATTGCTCCAATTTTACTACCTTTATGTCTAGTATCATTGAGGATCCACTCTCGATAAAAAACACTTAAGTGTGTCTTGTGAGTCAGTATTTCGGAAACTAATGAAATGAGTTTTGACTATTTTATGAGACTTTTGTCTGAGTGCTTATGTCTCGAGCAAGGAAGCGAAGTTGAGTGGAAGAGGCTACAAGAGCCCTAAACAATGAGGAGTAAGACTAAAGGGTGAAAAGAAGTCCTTACTAGAGAAAATAGCCTTCCTTGGTAAAGAACACTTTGATATGAAGAAAAAATGTGATGAGTTGAAGAGTGAATGTCAAGTGTGAAAGGAAGAATTGAGTCTTAGAAAGAAGGGTCACATCCTAGGATTATGCTATTCTTTCCCCTCTCTATTCTATGGCGGTAATAAAGATATTGGTGGTAGATGTGGGAGGAGGGGGCTAGTCCCACTGGCTTTCTGGAGTTATCCCGGGGAAGGAATTCTTCGAGCAAGAAGATTTGATGTTGGCACTAAAAGAGCCCGATGTTGGGAGCTTCTTGGTTAAAAACTATAAGGTTTAGACGGTTCTAGAGATGTCGCTTCCACATCGAGTTGTTGGAGTGTGGGTCCCCTCCCAAAGTGGGTTTTTTCTTGGGAAGCACTTTGAGGCAATTTTAACCTTGGACATGTTAAAGACGTGGAAGAGTCTTAGCATGAATGTTTTCTGTGAGGGAGATGGAGGGAGCAGGTTGATCATTTGTTATCGCACTGCTCAAAAGCCAGACTACTGTGGGACTAACTTCTAGCTATTGTTGGGGTTAATTGGGTCTTCCCCTTGATAGTTAGAGAAGCTCTTCTTTCTTGGAGCAGGAAAAAACGTAAAAAAGCTTGGATGGCAGCCACTCTCATGATCTTTTGGACTATTTGGCGAGAAAGGAACAACATTGTGTTCGACAACATTGGTTTCTCAGCACAAAGGATGAAATCTTCTTTTCTTTATAATTTTTGGTCTTGGACATATATGTATATTGTGGACAAGCCTAGTTCTTTGATAGATTTTTTGACTTGGATGAGGTGTAGATGAGGTTGGTTTGTTGGGTATAGGTGTGAAATTTGGTGAGTTCTTTTTGTTCCTTTTTGTCCCCCTTGGTGGGTCCCGGTTGTATACTCCTAGTATACCTGTGGGCTTTCCCAGGTTTCTTTTTTGATGAATATATTTTGCCTTTTACTCAAAAAAAAAGAGTCACAACCTAGCATTAAAAGACTGGATGATTTGATCAACTCATGGAGAAACTCCCTTGATAAAAGAGGCTTAGGCTTCATTGATGAATCCACCACTCTAGTAGTGAGTAGCTACCTTGCAAAGCTAGTGAAGATACATCCTACGGTAAAACTGATCTAAACTGAAATTTCAATTACACTTATTGCACTAAAATGGGATCACAACTTATAGGTGCTATGTGAGAGGATGTTTGAAAATTTCAGAGAAACTAAGTAGCTTATTGAATGAATCTTAGCTTTTGGAAATGAGTGTCTGAGGAAAAAGAAGCATTGGCAGAGGATACAAACATCCCTCATCAAACCAGTTCTCGATGAAGAAACAAAAGTCACAAGAGTCAAGAAAGAGTGGATGAAAAAGTGTGATCAAAAGTGTCTTGTAGTACATATCGTACCTAAAGCAAGTGAGTCACATACTTGGTACTTTGATAGTGGTTGTTCAAGTCTACGACGGAAAATAGAAATGCTCTCTAATTTCATTGAATTTGAAGGTAGAAGTGTGACTTTTTAGTGATGGTATTGAATGTGTGGAGGAAGGGAACAATATGTGCTCCCCGAGAATCCACCCTTGAAAGATGTCTAGTATGTGGAAGAGTACAGCTAATTTAGTATGCATAAGTCAAATTTGTGACAAGGAGTTCAATGTTCAATTTTTACCCAAATGTGTAAAAAGTGCTTGATTTGGAATGGAAGTGTGTTACGATTGGATTGAGAACTTGAGATAATTCTTTATGTTGTTTGTCGGGTCTCTTCGCTTCTTCCTCTTCACTTGTTTTGATAGCACAAAAAATTGAATCAATTGACTTATTACTTGACTTTTAGTTGAGGTCATGCAATGTGGTTGTTGATTATCAATGCAAATTCTAGAGAGAATGAAGGTGCTGAGAGATTTCAATGCCCAGATCACATTTAATTAGTAAAAATCTAAAGATGAAAAAGGTTGTGAGAAAAAGAAGAAGATGATGAAACATATGAGGTGTTGATGAGAGAATTGAACCAACTAAGAAAAATAAATTGAAGTGCCCAGTCATCTTTGAAGCAATGAAATTGGAGAGTTTGAGAAATCGTGTTAACATGGAGACAATCTAGTACAACGAGATAAGTTGTGTGGTACTACACCCCTAGAGGTAGTCTAGGAGCATTGAGGAATCCTTGAATGATCACATAGATATTAGACATCATTTCATTCATAACTTGGTTGAAAGATAAAGTTATATCTTTGGAATTTGTTTTCATTGGAAGTCAGTAAGCATAATTCTTACTAAACCCAACTGAATGCATCTGGAGTGCGAGTCATGAGAAAATCCATACATTTATGCACCTTATGTTGACCTCCTCTAGAACTTGTTTAAGACTTCCTTCATGCTTATTCTTGTGTCCTAGGTGTCTTCTCAAGTTCTAATCTGTCATTCTAGTGATGTTCCTTTTTGTTTTGATTCCTTGTTTATGTTTTCATAGCATTTGGTTGCTCATAGAATGTCTACTCATTTCTCTACGCTTTAAAAGTTTAGATTGACTCATTGATCTAAAAAGCTTCAAGATTTTGTTTATATTGTTTTATAAGCTTGAGATTGAGTCTTCAATTTTTTTTGGCTTAGATAAGCTTCAAAAGTTTATCATCTTTCTTCTAAGCAAGCAAAATTTTTTTGTTGGACCTTGTGGTTGCATAAAAGTGAGTAATGCTTTTTGGGGTCTAAATGCATGTATGTGTCCTTCTAGTGAGGCTTTTAAAAATGAGTAGAGATTCATGGAATCCCCTTGAGTTATTGAGTTTCTTTTTCCTTTGATTGTTGCCCTCTCATAAAAAAAAAGGAAAGGAAAAATCAGGGATTTGGTTGTGGTTCATTTAACTCTTAAAAGGAAGTTGTCATTACAGAGTTTGAATCATGTCTTATAGTATGTATTGAAATGATAGAAGAAAAAGTTACACTTTTCTTGGAATGAGTGAATATCCCGATATGGCACTCTTTTGTTATATACAAAAGAAGACACTAAAAGGAAACGAGAATAAAATCTAAAGATAAAAGAATAATACCTGATAAAGGAAAAGTCAAACCCGCAAGAGATATTCTATGGAATATCTATGATCTTAAACAACTCACTCTCAGTGTAGCATATAAAATTCGTATCTTGTGAAGGCATTTGCAAATATCTTGTCATGGGACCTACAAAAAAATTAGGTGAAAATGTACGTTGGATTGATGATTCGCTGAGTTGACAAAGGCGGTAGTCGTTTTAAGTGCCAGAAAAATAGGATAGCTAATAATCTGCTCTTTGAGCATGTGACTATCTTCCGTGAGAGTGACCAGTAATCATAGGATATTAAAAAATATCTATGGTTTGGCTAACTTCGTTACATATTATTCTCTTTCGCTGTACTTTGATACATTTCCTTTAATCTCTTCTTTTTATATAAACTGTGGGAACCTATCGTATTGTTACATCTAATAGAAAAATTATAACATTTTCTTCTATCCTCACATGGTATTATATGGGCATGGCACGTGTCGACCTTTTATCTAATAAAAGCATCCCTTCCAGAAGTCGGGGTTTGTTGCGTGTGCTTTAGGAGTAATAAATGAGTGAACTTTATGTTGTATTGATACTCGTTCTTTGGAATGAGTCTATCCTTTCACAAGAAAGAGGAAAGAGTCGAGGCTCACGTAATATTCTATGGAATATCCTATGATACTCAACGATTATGTAAGTCCAGCTTAGGATCATATATTCACTTAAGATCACTAAGTGGTAAAATGTTTGTGTTTCTTCAATGTAAATTGCAAATGCAAGTGTTTGTTGTTTTACATTTTGTATGGAGAAAGTAAAGTAAGCTCTTCAAAAATGTTAAGGAAAGTGAGGTTTATTCAGTTTGAAGGGATTTTATCAAAAAATAAAATAAAAGGCCTTGTTAAACAAAATCAGGTCTCGAGATGTGCAAATTGACTTCAAGGAATTCTTTTTCAATTCTCTCTAAGGAAAAAGTTTGTTTTTAAAAATGATTTATGTCTCATGGATTGATATATGCTTATAGGTAGAAATTGATTATCATTCTCATTTGTTGATGGAGCTAAAAGTTAATCCATATTAAGTTTGAGCTTTTTAGATAGAGTGTTGATGATCATTTTGTTCTATCTAATGTCATCAAATAGTTGGGGAAAGACTCAATTTCTTGTTCACATATCAAGTGTGATATCTTATCTTGATTGCATTTTTATCAAAGTGAATCGGTTAAATCATTGTTGAAATGAGTTTCTATTTCTTTTGAGTTTAAATCAATGTCTCATGGTTGATATATGCTTATAGGTAGAAATTGATTATCATTCTCATTTGTTGATGAACAAAAAGTTAATCCATATTAAGTTTGAGCTTTTAGATAGAGTGTTGATGATCATTTTGTTCTATCTATGTCATCGAATGGTTGGGGAAGAAGACTCAATTTCTTGTTCACGTATCAAGTGTGATATCTTATCTTGATTGCATTTTTATCAAAAGTGAATCAATTTAAATCATTGTTGAGAGATGAGTTTCTATTTCTTTTGAGTTTATCAAGGTTTCATGGTATGTCTCTTTTGGTATTTAGTCAAATTCTTTAAGTCCACATTACGTATTGTAGTTGGATCGATCATTTTGTTGCTGGGTCTTTTTTGTGTTTATGGATCGATCCCAGCGTGCGGCGATCCTTGACAGAAACTCATGATCAGCGTAGATTGATTCGACTTGATTAATATAACTTAAGTCGATCCAAAGAAAATTAGTTTTGCCTTTTGATATCTTGTCATTAAAAACAAAATGGTCTTTTGTTGTCTCATATATAAGGAAGAAATAGGGTAAAACCTCATTTCAACTCTTTCAAACCCTAACTTTCCCTCTTTCTCTCCTGTCGAGCCTAACAGGAGCCATTAAGGGAGAGCGATCTCCCTCTGCTTGTTGTGTGACGATTTCCATCCTCATTCTTCATCTGACGTTTTATGTGATCGAAGGTAAAACTCGTTTTTCCTCTTCATCTTATTCTTTTCTCGGCTCTTTCTTCTTTGGTTCATACCTTAGTTGGGTTAAGAGGATTTTTTTACTTTGCCTTCTTCGTTTTGATTCTCATGTCCTACTGTTGGGTATAAAAAAAAATTCTGTTTGTGAGTGTTCTTTGAACTCGTGTTAGGGTTTCCTTTCTTCAAGAAGTTTTCCCTAAAATAAACATAAATATCAAAATCTCAGTTTTTGATATGCCTTTGTTTGATTTTCAAAAACATATATATTCTTGCGGCTTGTGCTCCGAAAAAACAATTTTTTTTATGTTTGGCTGAATGTTTCTATAACCATTGCATTAAACATAAAAGGAATTTTTCGAAAGGTCCCTTGTTCTTAAGATATGTTTTGGTGAGAAAAATTTGGAGTTTGCTTATTGTTGTTCTCTAATCAAAAGTTGAGTCTATAAATTTTGAAAAATTCCAGCTCGATTCATTTGAATGACTTTGGTTCCATGTTCCTTTGGGCTTTGTAGCTCTCACCGGATCAGAAAATGCAATCAACATGTGGGATCGAAGACTCTATGAAGTGGGTCCAAATCTAAGTCTGAAATTTGTGTCGTGGTGAGTCTTCATAGTCAAGAAATGGTATTCCCAATAGTGCTTTTCCTGCCAAAGTTTGTCGGGACTCCTTCTCAACCTACTTTAGGAATAGAACTCTTGTTCTTGAGAGGACCATAGACTTGGCCTCTTTCTCAAACACAACAATCCCATCTCTATTTTCAAAATTGGGTAGGAATAGTTTTGCAACAAAAAAAGTTGCAAAACTATTCCAACCAATACGAAAATAAGATGAAGATTCTTGCTCTGAAGAAAGAGGCGAGTCTATGGTCTCTGAAACGAAGTTCTATTGCAAAAGGCCGTGAAAAGCGTCGACGAACTAGGAAAAAGCAACTGACTAATCTGTCGACAGCTTTTGAATGATGGCTTTCTTAGCGTGAAGACTCGCCACGACCTAACACGGACTTGGGTGCATTGCATCAATTGGAGGCTTGTATCCCACGTGCCCGAATTAGCAACTACCGGATAAATAATCTACGGCGAAGGGAAATATGGGAAAACTGGGGTGTCATTGAGTAAACCTTTGTTGGAATTTAGACGAAAAACTCTACAGACTTGGGCTGAGATAGTGACAACGAGGCAAATCTGCATATTTTTTCTCGCAACATATCTTAAACGAAGACACTGAAAAAAAAAATTCCCTTTTATGTTTAAAGCAGCAACGGAACACACGGAACATGGAAATTCTTCGAAAAAATATTTAAGCTAGAAGGACATGATAAGAAGGCGAAAGAACGAAGAAATTTTTATATGTTTTAGAAACATTTTGCAAAGCCTGATAGTAAACAAATCGATGTTAAAGATACGGATAGATTTTAAGCAAAAATTTATCTTCCGAACTGCAGCGAATATATATCTATATTTATTTATTTATTTATTTATTTATTTTGAAAGTAAACTAAAGCATATTGAAAACTGAGATTTCACTCGCCGATACTAAGATTTATTTATTTGAGCCACGCGCGCCGTCTTGTGTGATTTCTTTCTACATTTCTGGCGTCGGCGCGTGGAGCCCTCACGATGCTCGGTCGATCTCCAGGCGACTCCGACGTGTGCGTCTTGGTCTTGGGAGTTCATCTATTTGGTTTCTGGTGCGAAATCCAACTAATTTTGGTGTAAAGTGAGAAAACCTGTTGAGGACTAGGGTTTCCTCACAGGAATTGTTGTTTCTATTTGTCTACAGGGTACTCTTTTAGTTATTCAGTAGGTGACCCCGAAGCGATAAAACCTCTTTGCGATCTTGAAAGTGATTAGATGATGTCGAAATCCTTGAACACAAGCGAATGGACTCGATTATTTGGAGTGGAGTAAAAAAATTAAGCCTCTCATGTGAAGCATTTGTATGGTTGCTCATCTCACTAGGAGCCTGTGATGATTCGAAAGAACAGTGGATGGAGGGAGATGTCCGCCTTTATCTCTGATTTGTAATTCCGGTGGCGATTGAGGTATGGGTTTTGCAATTAATCACTTTGTGAATTTGTTAAAAAGAATTAATGTGCGGAGTTTTTGTGATACGGAAAGAGAATGTCTCACGAATATTTAAGGTATGAAAGGCTTTTCATTGACCAGAAAAACAAGACAAGTCTCTTACTGCCCACTTCATGGAATTATTGAGGAGTTGAATATGTGCTGCCACTTTGGTGTCGATATCAAAGTCCAGCGAGCTTCAGAGAGACCGGATAAGCGGTAATGAGTTTCTGGCCAGTCAAGTCGCCAGTGTCTTGCCAAATCTCATATTCTCGACTCGAGATTTCCTATCTTGATTAGATATTGTCTGGTCTTTTCCTTTATTGTCTTCTTATATTGTGGGTCCCATGAGTGTGTATATATATAAGTCCAATATGTAATGTAGAGGTAAGTCTTTTTTCCGTGAATACAATAAAATTAGGGATTCTCTCTTTTCTCTCTTCATAGCTACATAAACCTTTCATCCAATTATTACGTATAGAGATCTCCCCATCTATTTAGATGAGTAATGCATTGGTCAATAAAAATAGTAACTATGAAGCGGGAAAACATCGAGGAGCAGAAGCGATTAAGTTGACTATTGAGCCTCAGAGATTAGGTCCTCGGGAGAAGTGGTATGTTATTATAGATGTAAGCAGGAGGCTTATTACGTTGGGAGTGTGGGAAGTACCTTAAATCGGGCAAGAAGATTTCAATGCGCTCCGCGTTGTGTCTGTAGAGTGGTGCCTTAGAGTCAGTTACATTGGCACTGAGATGAGTATGCTGAGTTATTAGGCTTTGCTTCTACTCCTGCTTGCACTTGTAGGGTCAGTGGCTTAGACCACATGCCTTATGTCACTGCCATCGATTGGGGTTATGTTCCCAGGAGCCAAGACCACGTAATGGAGTAATTCCTAGTTTATTCACCACATTTTGTCACACCCTCTCTTATCGCCCAAACAGCGCCTTAAGCTCTTTTCATATAGGGGACCTAGGTTCTTTAAGCTACTTTTAGGCCCCTTGAAGTGAACTTCTGTGATTTGGTATTTCTTAATCAACATAAATATATTAGGAGATAATTACACATTGGTGGTCTTAGAGATGAATTAGATCTGTTGATACTCCACTTAGGAAAGTGAATGTTTAAATATAAATTAAGTGATGAGGGTGAAAGATTTTTACTTTTGATCCCTCCTTATATAGACGTTTGGTGGGAGCTTGAATTACCTCACTATTACTCATTGGGACATTTCTTTGGCATCGACAAGTTGATCGATTTAATGCAGGCCCTACGGCACCTTCATGGTACCAGCGTTGTGCGTGTTAAGCTGTTGCCAGGCACTCACTTTCGAAGTCTTTTCTTTCTGTGGATTCTCCTATTCACTTGGTTGCGCCATAGTGATCTTTGGCGAATTTGGTTGTTCGAACACTCGGCGTTCCATTACTAAGGCGGTGCATGTTCGTGGCGACTCTCTTGTCTGTAGGCGAAGCTAGTCGGGTGTCGAAATCCTCCAGCGAGTCGGTATCGTGCTATGTCCTCTGCGTATTGCGAAGAGATTGTTTGGCAGGATTGTTGGGTGAGCTTGGGTTTTCCTGAAAATGGAACACCAACTATCATGGTTAATACTAGTGCTCCAGTGTGCTAACCCGGTGTTTCTGAAACCTTTTGACCTGCATAAAGTAGATTGTCACTGATTAAGTGAAGCATATGATGCCCGTATCATTTCTCACACTCACATCACCACTAATCAACGATTTGCGATGTATTCTGCAAAGCTCTCTCACGGCCAGCGACATCATTTTCTGGATTTACCAAATTGATTAACTACGATCATCGACATCGATTTGAGGGGATATGATAAGCGAGGGGTGAAATTTGTCAATTCTTGGAGTATGGCGAAGTATGACTCGAGATTTGAAGATCTAAGAATTCACGGCCCATTGCTAAGATTATGGCGAGAAATTATGGCGCTCGAGATTTGAAGATCTAAATTACGGCCATTCTTAAGATTAGCGAGAAGTATGGCTCAGTTTGAAGATCTAAATACGTGTGTTAGTATCTATAATTTGTGTATTAGCGTGGCATATATTCTTCTAAAAGTAGATTAAGCGTGGTATTGTAATTCACATAAATATTTTCTTGTCTAAAATAGGTTGGACAGCAATTCTTATTTAAAGGAGAGATTATCAAAGAAATAGGCATTCAGCCATTTTCTCAAAATCTGTTAACTAAGGAAGGAGAACTATTTGAATATCTGAGAGAATCTGGAAGGCGGTTGAAAGAATTAGATTATCTTCTGATAACTCGTGAATATTGCTTATTTAGTAAGTGTTTGAGTCGATCATGTCATCTCCACAGGTTAATTATTGGCGAATTGTAGAGCATATCCTATCATGTTGAAGAAAAGCTCTGGACATGGAATATTGTACTGAAGCATGGCGTACTAAGTTGAGTGCTTTTCTAGTAGATTGGGCGGGATCTAGGTGAATGGGAAATCCACCTCGGGATATTGTGTATTTTTTAGATCGATGCGTGGAGGGTAAGAATGGCTTACATTGTCTCGCGATCTAATGCGAAGTCGAGTGTAAGTTCTCAACCTTGATCTGTGTGCAGGGATCATCATGGATCGTTGGTATTGATGGTGGGCATCAAGCCCCGAAACAGCGAAGCTTTGGTGTGATATGGCTTGCCATGCATATAACATCTAACCTAGTATTTCATGAACAAAGCAAACATAATGTGAAAGATTGTCATTTTGTCCGTGAGAAGATTCAGTTAGGGTCGATCTCTACAGGATATGCAAAGTAAACGGTGTGTGATAACTTGTTTGCCATGCATATAACATCAGCTTACGTTATTTCATGAACAAAGCAAACATAATGAGATAGATTGTCATTTTGTCCGTGAGAATATTCAGTTATGGTCGTCTACGGGATATCATAGCGAAGAAACGGTGTGTGATAACAGCATAACCATATAACATCCTAACCGGTATTTCATGAGCAAGCTTGACGCAATGGATGGGTGGCATCCATTTTGTCCATGAGAAGATTCGATTAGGTCCACGTCTACGAGGATGTCTGCAAAAGCTGGGAGAATAATTATGAGATATTTTCACAAACCTTTGAGCGGGATCGAATTTAGTTAACTAACAGCAAGTTAGGCATGATCGACATCGTAAACGAGGAGAGTGTTATAGTATTGTAGAATTAAAAACTAGTTGGGAAAAAGAAACATGTATTCATGTAGAGTTAGGAAACTTCATATTCATTCCTATTTGGCTTAGGATTATCTTGTATATTAATAGGTTGTTTGTGATCAATGAAAAAACACAATTCTTCCTTCAATTATCTCTGATTACATTTTTAAACACTCTGGCGATAGAACACGATGTCAAAACGAGAAAATTTCTCTTTTAACTGACAAAAGACAGGCAGAAAGAAAAAGTCGAAAAGAATAAGATGAAAATGAAAATAGAGCTCTTACCTTGATCGGGCGAGAAGCATGAGATGAAGCTTGAATATCAAGCAGCCAATAGGAGAGAGGAGATTTCTCCCTTGGCCTTGGTTAAGTTTGAGATTTGAGAAGAAGAGAGGAGAGAAAGGGATGTATCTAGGGTTTGAATCTAAAGAAATGAGATGAGATCCCTTATACTTTCTTTATATATGAAATGACAATAGACTGATTTGCCCCTTAATGACAAGGCATACCCAGGGTGCGAGAAACATAAATTTCTTTAATTGAACTTAAGTTGGATCGAATCACGCATTTCAATCCACGGACTCTCGGTCAGTATTAGTCGACAAATGTGGATCGATCAAAATATGACTTTAATTTGAATAAGAAGAAGACTAATCCCAATCTAAAATGCTCCTGGCTTTGACGAGGCGAGATTTTGACTAAGTAACCTGAAAGAACAAAGAAAAAACTTTATTATTTAAAATTCAAGACTCGACTTCACCGATAATGATTTAAGCTTGTTTCACGTTGATAAAAAATGCCATCAGATACAATATGAAACTTGAAATATAAACATGAAATTGAATCTTTTTCCCAAACTCATCGATTATAGATGGAAGCAAAGATTATCAACACTTGATTACAAAAGCGAACTTAGGTGGATTAACTTATAGCTCCATGAACAATAGGGAATGATAACCAATTTCCACCTAAAAGCATGTATCAAACCATGAAGGCAAATCAATTTCATAAAACAAGCTTCATCCTTAAAAGGGAATTGAGAAAAGACTTCTTGAGGTCAATTGCACATCGAAGACTTGAATTCTGTTTACTTGAGGGTCTTTATATTTTATTTTTGACAAAATCCCTTCACACTTAATATACTTCACTTTCCTCATACATTTTTTACAAGCTTACTTTACTTTCTCCATACGTTTAGAAAGTGAAACAAAAAAAGCTTACAACAAGATGTATCCACCCCATTGAATTACAGCGAAGGATTATAAACATTTACCACTTAGGATCAGATATTCACATTAGGATCACTAAGTTGATTTTACCTGAAAACCCGAATCCATATCTTGCCATTAGCTCCTCTTTTAGAGCAAAAACACAACCAGCAGGATTTTCTTTCCTCTTTTTATATATGTTATTTTATTGAGGGAGTAAACTATCAAGGAAAAATAACCTCATAAACTCAAAAGAAATCCAAATCTCTACTCATACTTAGAGCCTCATATGAAAGACTTATACTAGCATTTGGACCTCAAAAGACATTACTCATTTTAATGCAACTACAAGGTTCAACAAAAAAGCTTTTGCTTGCTTAGAAGAAAGATGATAGCTTTTTGAAGCTTATCCAAGCAAAAACAAAAGGAGGACCCAATAACAAGCTTATACCACAAGGGAAATAAAAACAATCTTGAAGCTTTTTAGATCAAGATGAAACAATCTAAACTTTTAAAGCACAGAGAAGAGAGCAAGCATTCTTTTAAGATTAACCAAACTTAAGCAACTGTTTCTAGGAAGCGGTGAAACAGGAACACCATTATAAGGAACTTCAGTAAGGCAATTTGCAGGAAGACCAATACCAACGCCAGCCAGAGTGATGCCAACGCTAAATCCAACACCACAACCAGCTCCAACAAACCCAATCACCTCAGAGCCAAACCCAGGACCCCATCCAATTCCACAACCAATGCCTATCCCGATGCCCCAAAAGGCTCCGGACGTTGAATGCACTGGATTCTATCTTTCATATCTTCAAAACAACCCTTTTATGATAATTAGGATCTGAACCGTGACAAAAATATCAGAATTTTCACAAAGAAATTTAAAAGTAATAGAATCATAATGAACTCCCATGCACAATAACATATGTTTCTCAGCCATCAATAAAGTTCCACATATAATTTTTGTTCATATTAAGTGATTAGTTCCAACAACTATACACTGTTTGTCTGGAAAATGGACCTGCCTTAACAGAAGGAGGAAGAAAGAGACTGATATCTCAAAGCAGGACAACACGATAAGGCTTCCTCTAACCACTTGTTCATTGAATCACATTTGAGGAACATAAAATTTCCAAGCTTAGTCTACAAGAATTGATTAAAGCTCACCTTGCTTAAAACCCAAAGAAACAACCAAAATAGTAAGATTGCCTTTCAGTCTGATGATGAATCTAATTTAACAGCCCAAACAAGAAAGGAAAGTGAAAAATGTTAAAACTTATACGAGTATTGGAGCTTCAGAAGACTTCCACTTTTTATTTTCTTTCCCCAGAAGATCTCAGGAAACGGACGAAAGATGATCAAACCAATCTAGCAAAGTAAAAACGATATCAATTTGATCGGTCATAAAATGGAAGAAAATAAAACATTTGTTTGAGTTTATTGTCACACGGAGGAATGTCGAAAGGATTAATCCCAAGGAAGAATACTACCATGGAAAAAAACGTATGGCAGGAAAGTGAAGATGTTATCTTACCCCAGAGAGAGAGTGAGCTTGGAGAGAGATACAATCACCTGCTTGTCAATCCCAGACCAGGGTTTGAATGTGATCCACTATCCATTCAAACCCATCTCCTTCGGGATTCTTGATAAATTTACGGATAATTAAATAAATAATTCTCAAAATATTCTACATCGGAAAATAATTCCAATCGTACGGCAATTTTTTTGAAATTCTATTATAATGAAATCGTGTTTTCACAAATTTACATTAAAAAAGTGTTTTTAAATCATAATTTCTCAATTTTATATTAAAATCTAGTCTTTAAAACATGATTTCATATTTTTATACTAAACGATGTCTTGAATTAAGGCTTCATAATTTCTGATTTATATCGAAATTGTGTCTTGAAGCTCACGATTCAGCATTTAATACGAAATTGTGTTTGCGATTTCATATTTTTATATTAAAATCGTGTTTTGAAAACACGACATCTATATGACATTTACCTGGTAATAAGTGTCAGAAATTTGATAATATTTAGTTTTGTTATATATTTTAAAAAATACTTTTTCTAATTATAGTATTATGTAAAAAAGCCCATCTCCTTAGCTTTCCACACTTTAATTTGTTTTACAGGAAATATAAGGGTTTCTATTTCAATTTATTTGAAAAAATTATGAATAAAAAACTTGAAATCAAGGTTAGGTCTTCTGATTTAAAAAGTGTAAAACATTTGATAAATGATATATGAGCCTTGGAAATTATGACTTTAATAAATCTTGAGTATTACCATATTTATTTGAATGCAGCTTATGTAAAGTTTATTGAGGTTCGTATTAAAGATTTAATTGAGCAGCTATAAAATATTTTGTATTTTTTATCAGATATTTTTAAAATTAGAAGAAAGCACAGCCTTTAGTTTAAATGTCTTTTATCAGCCAATTTTTAAATAAATTGAAAGCAGGACCCGAAATGCGTAATATAGTTTTCCCAACATGAATTGAGGGGTTGTTTGGGAGGGATGGAACTTAGATTTCAAAAACTATTTCTTGAACCATAATAAGTTTGAGATGTTTTAATTTAAAATATGTATACATCCATCTCAATAATGTCAATACAATTGGCAATTTTTTCCTTTAATATTTGATATAGTTGTGTTGGAGTTGGGTCTGGTATCTAAGAGGGCTGGCCAACCCACCCGATATATGAAAGAGTTAAAAATGTGCAATTTTAAAGTTTTTATGAAAAACCTCTGAGGGAATTAGGTAAGTTTGGCAATCTTCTTTTGTAATATCGACATAATTAACATTTTTCTTGACAACATTTATATCAGAGACGTTTTTATAAGAATATGAAAAAGTGATTCTATAAAAGTTTTTTGTAACATGTTGCATACATATAAAAAAAAACGTGTTTATATCATTAAAATTATCAAAAAGAACATTTAATATTTAATTATAAAAATAAATTTTTTTATTACAAAGTATATAAATACATATAAAAATTCATATTAATAAAACCTAAATCAACTATTTTTATGATTATAAAAAATTTAAAAATATTTATAGAAATAAGTGAATTAATGAATAAAAATATATAAATATTTGTATTAATTAAAACCTAAAATAATTATTTTATGATTATAAAAATATTTAAACTAATGAATAAACATACATAAACATTTAACATTAATAAAAACCTAAAATAATTATTCATATGATTATAAAAAATAATTACAAAAAAATTTGATTAATTAATAATCATATACAAAAATTTGTATTAATAAAAACTTAAAACAATTTTTTGTATAATTTTTTTTATGATTATAGAAATTTTTTTATAATTTTTTTAAACAATCTGGATTTTTTAAAATAAAATAAATAGATGCATCAAGGAAAAATAAATATATATTTAAGGATAAACAAGTGAATATTTAGGAATATCTAAAAACTTTTAAACTATTTTTTAAAAAAACATCTCCTAAGTGTTTCTCAAAAAAACACTCTAAGCTTATTTTGAACTTTCAGAAGCGTTTTTAAAAATGTTACAAAATGCCTTTTTTTTGTCGTAAAAACTATTTAAAAGTGTTTATAGGTGCAAAAGCAACCGAAGAAGCTAATTGTCGAGCTAGTGCTTACTATTAAAACATGTGAGAAGGATTCTCCGTCCCATTTCTTCTATGTTTGAAAAAATAAATTAGAGAAGAATATGCCTTATATTCTGTCCTTGAACTAAGAAGTCCTCTTTCTTGAATTATTATTATTATTTTTAAACAAAAAAGGATGAAGGCAATTAGAGCATCTCCAAAGGAGATATATTTTTTACTCTATCTCTATATATAGAGATTTTGGAGCAAAAATTATGCTTTTTTATTTTGATCTCTAAAATGGAGACATGAATAATGCATCTCTATATTTGGAGATTCACTATTCCCACATCTATAAACCTATAAAAAGATGATGGGACTCACATCTTAATAAACATAATTATCTTATTATTTTATTATTATGTTACTATTCTTTCATTATTTTATTATCATAGCAACCAAAATAAATTATTTTAGTATATTTTATAACATATTTTATTTTGACATACTTATATTTATTATTATTCTTTATTAATATTACTAAATATATAATATTGTAAAATGATTTTAATATATTTATATAAAGAAATTATGGAGAAAAATCTTGACTCAATTTCCAACCCATTTGAGCGTAAGTATTTCAAAGTGAAAAAAATGGAGACTATTGAAAAAACAACTCGCAAATCCCAACAAAGTGGATCAAGTGGTCCTAGTGATGATAATTTTAGTAGTTGTAATGAATCGATGGTGGAAATTATGCAGGTGATTTACCACCTTATTAGTTTTTATATTGTATCTTTATCATTTGGTTAATATATTTTTAGTATGTAACTTTTATTAATGTTGTTTTATTTTCTAATGTAATATGATTCTCTATAATATAATATTTATTAGTTTAAAATGTATTTTTAGGTTTTTGATATATTTTTATTTATTAAAATTTAATTTATTTAATATAATTTTATATTTATATTTAAATATAAATAAAATTATTCTATATATCATATTCTTAAAATATTCTAATTTTAAAAATGAATGTTTGATAAATGAATAGTGATTTAGAGTTGAAAATAAAGATTACTTTTTGGAGTTAGGTCTTTAAAATATGGGCTCCATCATCTTTAAATATAGAAAATATATCAATTTGGAGTGAAAAATATAGATTTTCTTTTGAAGATGCTGGAAATGAAATGTTTCTCATTATCATAATCCATTCATAACTTTAGGTGAGAGAGTTTTGACAACGAAACAACATATCATCTAGCATAACATCTAAAAGGTAACCCAAGCATATTCATTTTGTTATTCGGTTATTATTTATTCTCATTGAAAATATTTCCACTTTGATTTTGTAGTTAGAGAAGAGTTTGATTTGATATACTTGTTATGGACCACTTTCTTTTATATATTTGTAAGCATATTCAAGTCGTCGCTAAAAAATGAAATCACTATGCATGAGACTTTTTTTTCATAATGAATTAATTAAACACTTAAGAATGATTAGGCGAACTTCCACAATCATCGTGGAGACTCAACAATCTCCTCTCACACACGCCTGATCTATGTCGACAACCCGCCTTTCCCAAAAGCCATAATGATATTATTATAAACTCATTACCAACCTTTTCTATAATCGATATGGGATAACCCAACACCTATAAGTCCTGAACTTATGATGCTTAGTATGATGAATGTTTAGGGTAGGACAAAACTTAGAAAATAAAGTTTATGAACAAAATATCCTACCTAAGTTATCTACACTTGATCAAAAAGAGGGTTGTAGTGTAGACCACAATTATAGTGGCTATTAGGGTCGTCTACAAGATTAAGTGAAAGTGAGTATTATTAAAATCAAATTAAATCAAATAATTGAACGTATATGTCTGGGAATGAAAATACGGAAATAAAATAAAGGAAAATTAGATATAGAAGATTTCTCATGCTCAAACTTCACCAAAGGTTAGACCTGTAGGGTTTTGGGACAGATTTGTGTTTCATTGGACTAGTAAATTACCTATAATCCCTTCCTAAGTCGATATTGGATTTCGTGATTACATTCTAATCCTATTATTCTAAAAACAAGTAATCAATTAACCAACTCATTCTATCATTCATAACTCTCACACACCTTAAACCATCTCGCCATGGATCATCACATAGTAACTAGCTATTGGATCAATTGGTTCAAGAACATTCATAGAAGAGAAGAATAACAATGAAGAAAAGAGAGTTTTTACCATTATCAATAATATTCCACCATTTACAGGTTTCACATTATAGATTGATCCCATGCCCTCTATACCAAGAGCACTCTATTCACTCTTGAAACCCTATTGTACTTATTCCCTTCTCCCCTTTTGTTCTTCATTCGGATAAATCAAAGAACCTTTTCTTTTACTTCTCAGTTAGTTCAAGAAGATAACCACCCTTATCTTCTCAAACAGAACCTCAACCATTCTTCTCTAACAAACTCCCAACTAGTTGGTATTTATCACCAAAGCAAGTACCCTAGCAATACACAGACCAATCTTCACAATCTCCACCTTGGTTCGTGATTGCTATGCCTTGAAACACCCATAGCCAGCTAAACCGTGACAATCTCCTCCTGGTTTTCACTCTATGCTTTGAAAGTACCCCTTGCACCTCATCAACAACCTTTGGTATGCAAGCCTTTATTCCATAACCAGGATTGATCTTTAACCAGAGAATGCATCTTCACCTGCACCCCCTTGAGCCATATGCCTCGGTCCATATTGCCACAACATCCTTGAAGTTAGAAGACTCCACCTCAATGAGATAATCCCTCATTGCTTCTGCTTGCTCGCTTGCAGGTTCTTCCACACACTTCAAGCCATTCATCTTGATAGAGATTTCTTCACCCCGCTACCTTTGTAAAGCATGCATGGTCTCTTCTTTATGTTATTTCTCTCTCTTTACCACAATCATACGTAAAGCACCACATGCCACCACATAGGTCTACCACCTTGCATGCATGGCAATCATCATGATTTCCCAGCCAAACACCATTAACTTTTTCTCTCACTACACCACAACCATGGACCACTCCTTTAGAGATAGATAAATGCTGCATTATTCTACTTCCTGGTGTACAGTTTCCTCTCCCTTATTCAGGGTCTTACATGCAAATTCAACTCCACTAACGTTACTCTTGCACAAGCAAACTGACCCAAATTTATCCTGAGCACCTGTTTCCTCTCAACCCATTTGGTGTAGCAGCATCAATACACCCTATCTTCCTCTTAAGACCTCTTCCAGCAAGTTAATCAATGATGATGTCCTCACATGGAGGCGGTAGCACCAGTGAGCCGACTTCACACGATCCAAGCAACTGGTCTAACTTTACCCACGAATCTTTGGTAACTCCTCTTACTCAACCTTGCAAAATCTTCCAATGAAAAATGGGGTCGCTAAACTGAGGCATATCCGCATCAAGAATTGCGAGGTTCGCATCTACCAAGATTCACACGTAAGAGTAGAACTCCATAACCTTCAAGGATACGATGTCGAATGAGGTCTCGGTGCTAGCCAAGAACAAAGTCAAAGATGGAAGCTAAGAGGAGCAGATTTGACACTCAAATCTCTTCAAGAGGGGGTTGTTCTTCTCTCAAGAACACTCTTTCTCTCAATAACACGGTTTCTTGAGAATGGCTTAAGAGCAACCCAATGAGTTGTCAAAAATGGGGTGCCAAATGCCATTTTGCAACCCCCGAATAGTTGGCACCCCTCGAACAATGTTTCAATGTTCTAACGGTAAGCCGCGAAACGGATGTCATTTAATGCCAATTCAATGTTTTATTAAAAAAATATAATTAAATTTACAAATATACATTTTGAACAGAGTAGTCATGAGAGGAACAATAATCTACCAACCGCTATTTTGTAACCTCTCAATTCTCTCTCCAAAGTTGCCAAATATGCCACCCCAAAACCCTGGATGACATTTTGCCACCTCTAATACCACCTCCATTGGAGCCTAATTTTTTGTCGTTGAGGTGCCATTTTAGCTACTACGGGATGGCACTTCCGATCGCAACTCCCGTTGGAGTTGCTCTAAGATGGCTTAAGTTATGGTTTCCCTATAAACACCTTTTTATAGGAGAACCCTAACCTATGAAATGTCCTAAAGGCCCCTTACTTAAGAGATGATAGGTCGCGCATTCTATGCATCGTGGGTAAAATTCCCTCAGGCCTTAAGCCCATGAAAAAGCCCAAGCCTCATTTTATCTCTCAATGAGCCCTTTTGAAGCCCGCGATTTCACTTATCCCGCGACATTCCATTTCATAGAATAACTCCCTCATGTTTGGATCACATCCAAACCCGTTTTAAATCAACCCAACACAAGTGTGTGACCCATTAGGTTCCTGGTTATGTTAGTCACTTGATTCAACTCTTGAATTTAAGCAAGTCATGAGTAGTATCTAGAAACACATCATGATCTCAAATTGATCGGAGAGTCAGTGGTATGTCTACAAACCCTTCTATAGACATTTACCATGCAATTCGTCATTTCACCATCCTATACCCCACTTGGTTAAGAGTATGGACAATGTGTAGCTCCCGCTAGACTGGCTATGCTTCATCTAGCCCAAGTGATATAGTTCTCGTCCTCGGACTCATTACTTATCAATAATGCCACTAAAGACACTTTTCATGGCATTTCGACTTTGGCTAAAGATTCTCGAGTAATGATCCGGCAAGAGGTCATAGGTATACTCTCTTCTATCGGGAGAGTGCGAATCCTTTATCATACCAATTACCTTCACCTCGTTGTACCCGATCATCACCCTATGAGGGACTTTTGAGAGGCAACAAAGAATGAAGTTAAAGTATAGGATCAACATCTAAGATATCCTTGAGCACCTTAAGTCTTAGGATATTTGCACTAATGCTATGGTGAGACTATCATCTACATATAAATAGATAATTCATATGATTATCTCATTACAGGTCTATGATGTAGTTAGCTACTCTTAGCAAACATCCACATGTTAACTCTAATCAATTTATGACTATAATTTCTAAGATCCATTGCTTGATCCAATCAAGAAGTATAACATATGCTAGTCTATCCGGATCAACAATGTCCAATCCCGTTGATCTTATGACTAGGGATAATTTAGATACTAACATAACTGCAAATGATATGAATCTTATTATCACGATCTCATCATGATTTCCTTCTTGCTATGTTATGTATCATAGACTTCGTTAATTGATTAAAGATCGCCATCAATTAATATAATAAATGAACCTCAAATTAATGAAGATGCCTTTTGTTCATAATAATGAAAAGCATACAATAAGTGTTAAAGGTGATTGCCTTTAAACCACTTCACTAACAATGTCCTACTTGCACTAAAGTCAATCGCCTTTGTATCCTATACCATAGGTATGTAGATGTAAATCATACTTCTCTTGGGGAAGTGGCTTAGTCAAGGGATCAATAACTTTTGATCACAGGGCATTTCTCTATCTTTACATCATGATCACCAAAGATTTTTCAAATCAAATGGCATCTCCTAAGTACTAGTTTGGACCATTGGTGAGACAGTGATTCCTATTGCTTTTGCAATGACTCAATTATTATCACAATACAATAATATCAAATCAACAATGCTAGGGACCACTTCTAGTTCATAAATGAACTTCCTTCTCCAAATCTATTCCTTTATTGCCATCGAAAGTTATGATGCACTCTGATTTAGTTGTGGAAACTGCAATCATCTCCTGTTTGGAACTCTTCCAACTAACTGCATCACCATTCAACGTGAAAACATAGCCTGATTGAGATTTGGAGTCATCTCTATCAAATTAGAAGCCGGTATCTATATACCTACTTACAATAAGATCTCCATCTCCATAAACCCACAATACATCCTTAGTCCTTCTCAAGGACTTGAGGATATTCTTGATAGCCACCTAATGACCTCACCAAGGTCCAACTAGTACATGCTCATGACACTCAAAGCATATGATACATCGTGTATAGTACATAACATAGCGTACATGATTTATCCTATAGTCGAAGCATATGAGATCATACTCATGCAAGTCCTCTCATCTTGTGTCTATGGGCACATAGACTTTAAGAGGGTGATCCCATGAGACATGGGAATATATCCTCTCTTGGATTGCTCCATGCTAAACTTCTTTAGCATCCTATCTATGTATGTAGACTGTGAAAGACCAAGCAACCTCCTTAATCTATCTCTATAGATCTTAATCCCCAATATATAGGTCGCTTCTCCAATGTCTTTCATTGAGAAATTCTTGGATAGACAAATTTTGAAAGATGGTAACTCTGAGACATCGTTTCCAATAATTAATATGTCATCCACATATAATACTAGGAACACGATTGCACTCTCACTAACCTTCTTGTACTCACAAGCCTCATCCTCATTTTTGTGAGAAACCAAACTCTTTGATTGCTCATCTAATCGGATATTCCAACTCCTAAATACTTACTTCAATCCACAAATGGATCTTTGAAGCTTGGATACTTTACTACCGTCTCCAGATATGAAGCCTTCAGGTTGTGTCATGTACACGTCCTCATTGAGGTTTCCATTAAGGAAAGTTGTCTTCACATTCATTTGTCATATCTCATAATCATAATGAGTAGCAATGGGAAGGAGTATCCTTATGGATTTAAGCATAACTACTGGGCTAAAAGTCTCATCATAGTAAACCTTGCCTTGACTATAACTCGACTACAAGCTCAAATTTTTATAAAAATCACATTAATTTCCATTTTTGTATTCTTCAGATTCACTTGCACCCTAAGGGTTTTATCCCTCCGGGTGGATCAACCGAAGTCCATACTTGGTTTGGATACATGAAATCCATTTTTGACTTCATGGCTATAAGCCATTTGCCATACTCTAAACTATTAAGAGATTCTTCATAGGTAGTAGGCTCATCATCCTTTATAAGCAATATGTCCCTTTGTTCATTGATCGTACTTGTCCTACGAAGCGCTTGTGCTTTAGAAGGATCAATTGGTACTTCATCATCATGAATAACAACTTCTTTGGTCCAAATAATATCCTGATCTGTCGAAAGCATCTTGAACCCTCCAAGCTCAACCTTTCTCCCACTATCTCATCTTAAAAGAAACTCTTTCTTTGAGAAGACACCATGCTTTGAAACAAAAAACCTTTGTTCCAAAGTGTAGTAGAACTAATATCCAATGGTTTCTTGAGGATATCCTACAAACAAACACTTGTCAAATTTAGCTTCTAGCTTGTTTGACATTGTCCGCTTCACATAAACAAGACAACCCCATACTTTCATGTGTGAAAGATAGGCCTTTTGTTAGTCTATATCTCATTTGGAGTAACATCAACTGACTTGGATGGGACTTTGTTTAAGATGTAAACAGGAATCTCAAGTGCATACCCCTAAAAGGATTTGGGTAGGTCCACCTTGCCCATCATAGACCTCACTATGCCTAATAAGGTTCGATTTCTCCTTTCAACCACACCATTGTGTTGTGGCGTGTAAGGTGGAGTCCACTGGATAAAATCTCATTTTCCTTAAGATAATCCAGAAACTCTTAGCTTAAGTATTCACCACCTCGATATGATCTTAGTGATTTTAATACTTATCTCAAGCTATTTCTCCACTTCATTTATGAATTCTCTAAAGTTTTCAAAGGCTTCAGATTTATATCTCATCAAATACAAGTACCCATATCTTGAAAAATCATCAATAAAGGTTACGGGCTATGAAATCCACTGCATGTGCATGGACATAGGACCACATACTTCTGTATGTATTAAGTCTAATGGTCCATTAGCACGTTCAACCTTTCCCTTAAAGGGCAACTTGGTCATTTACCTAACAAACATGATTCGCATGTGTAAAATGATTCATAATCAAATGACCCAAAGCTACCATATTTATGTAACTTAGTCATGTGCATCTCACTTATATGGCCAAGGCAACAATGCCATAGGTATGATAATTTCACATTATCTCTTTCTACTTTTATTGTCATTTCATGACTAAAACTGATCAATAATACATACACAATAATAATAATAATAATAATAACATGTTAAGGTGTAAATCCCATTGCTTAATGTACCACCAACATAAAAGACATAATTTAACATAATAGAACAACTTTTGTTACTAAAATTTAAATATTATTCTTTTTCAATGTTGGGATAAAAGAAATCATCAAAATTCAAACAATGTCCATTAGGGAAGTTCAAAACATAAGTCCCCATTGCAACAGTAGCAACTCTTGCACCATTGCTAACCCGTAGGTCGGACTTCCTCGTGAGCTTTGTTGGCTTTCAGCCCTATATATCAATGCATATGTACGAGCCAACCGGCATTTACACCATAAGTTGTCATGAGAAACAAAGAGATTAACCTCGCTATTAATTATTTCGTCGATGGAACATCTCATGCCACTTTCTTCCAGGACTCCAAATAAGCCTTACAGTTCCTCTTCCAATGGCCATCTTGGCTACAGTGGAAGCAAGTCCCTTTTGGGGCAGTCTCTTTAGCCTTCTTCTCAGCCATATCTCCCATAACCTAAATGGATTTCCACTTCTTCTTATTCTTAGAACTAGAAGAATCCACAAGCATCACATGTTTTTCCTCATTTCTCAAAGAAGGTTCAATTGTCTTGAGCAAGTTAATCATCTCTGGTATGGTGGACACGATATTGTTCATCCTATAGTTAAGCACAAACTGTGCAAAACTATTGGGTAACTAGCCAAAATCAAGTCTATACTCAACCCATGGTCCATCCTAAAGCCTAGTTGATCCAACCTCTCAATGTACCCATTTATTTTCAGTGCATGCATCACTAGAGATATCCCCTTCGCCATCTTAGAGCAAAAAAGAATTTTGGAGACCTCAAACCTTTCGAATCTCACCTACTAATCAAAGAATTCACTAAGATGGTAGACTATGGAGTATGCACCCATAGCCTCATGTTGTTTTTGAAGCTTTGGAGACACATATGCCAACATAGTGCACGTGGTAATCTCATTGTCATCCAAGTGCTTCTGATATGCCCTCTGATCTTCATCAAAGGCATCAATAGTTTGGGATTGAGGAAATGGGCCATAATGACATAGGCTACTATTTCAGCCTTGAGAACCATTCTCAAGTTTCTTAGCTAGCCCATGAAGTTGTTCCCGACCAATTTGTTGGCATCCATTATCGATCGTACGTTCACGTTCGATGTTATGGTGTGATTCTAACAACATAAATGTAAAAAGAGCATGTTAGATATGTACTTAAAATGCATGATTATTATGACTTTATAATTATGCATTATGGCTCCCACTATTTTATTACGAATCGATAGCCCTCACTATTGATATGAGAGAACTTATATGGAAGTTTTTCTAGAAATTCAATATCTACTATCACCCAAAATGACCTTGGGTTTACCTAACAAGTCACCTTGGATCAAAAGGTATGTATCTAATCCGTACCAATTGCAATCACATGCAACTATCGAATCCAATGCTATCAACTATTGATTTATGCACTATAATTGGGTTATCAACTCTTGATGTGTGCACATATCATGTACATCTATCCAACTGCATCTCTATCCAACATTAACCTTGGGTTTGCCCAACAAGTTAATGAGTCTAATTAAGAGCAGCCCACTAATCAAGAAATCTCATTTCCATGGATAGAACATATTCTTATATAGAGGGCTTGGGCTTGCCCAACAACCACAAATCTGGAAGAACTCTGATTCATACCATATTAATGGAAGACGTTAGCCTTAATATTTTAATCGAGGGGTTTCTTTAGATTAGTCTCATCATGACATTAGCTTGCTTTATATATATATATATATATATATATATATATATATATATATATATATATATATATATATCTCTGCTGCTATATATATCATTTATCTCATGAAAATAAAGATAGTTACTCTAACTACATGATATGATTATGGACATTCTAAAATCAATTCCTCGAGACAAAAAGGAATTGACTAGGTTAAACCTAGTGATGTGCTTGATTATTACAACCCTTGAGAATGAAATCAAATTTAAAATCTTTAAGATCTTTTTTCTTTACTCCTCCTTCATCCTTCTTTCTCCTTTGCATTTCTATTAACTAATCCTAATCCTATGTAATCTAATCACATACATTCAAAAGAGGAACCTTAAGTTACATTTAAGGGGGATTTAGATGAGAAGAGAATACATGAGAGAGATTAGAGAGAGGCAGGAACACACATGCCCTATTTACAAAAAAGAAGTAACCATGCAATATGCTCAATCACCGTTAGGCATTGTCCATAATCATTCATCATGCCAACATACACCCTTAAACATGCATTTTCTAATGCAAAACATTGAAAGTAATAGATGATGACAACCCCATGATTCCTTTTGCACAAAAAAATGGTTTCAACACTTGAATCCAAAACTTTTGTTCAACACTTGAACGGAATTGATTCAATAGTTGAATCTCAAACTAATTCAACACCTTGAACCATAATCCGATTCAACACTTGAATCATGATTGCCATAAGGTGTTGTTTTTGTCCAATATCTCTTGAAGACAATTTCAATCATGGTTTTAAAATTTTAATCGAATCAACTTAAAAATCCACGATTCTAGAAATTTAAGGTTGAACACTTTAATCTTGGCTTGCATATTTCATCTCAGTCACACTAGAGATGAGTGCCCAAAAATATGCAAAAATGGGAGAAAGAGAATCAAAATAAAAAAATGGAGCAATAGCACTTCACGTCACGACATGACAACAAGGGAAGAACAACTCTCTGTGTCACGTCGCAACGTGAACTTCTCACGTTGGGACGTGACTCAAAACATCACTCCACATCGCGACGTAGAGGCCCAAACGTCGAGATGTTGCCTAGGTCATAAGCTTCACGTTGCGATGTGAGGAGCTCATGTCGTGACTGTGTTCTTCTGCAATCCATGATAAAAATCTCATCTTTGGGTGTTTGAATCTCATCCAAAATATTTCTCCTTCATAATTATCACCTTTGGTCATCTCATGACCAGATTACATAAAGAAAACACTGGAAGGAACCTTTTCATATCAAAAAATCTCATTTTTCAAAAGTTTTGAACCATGGGTACCAAGATCTATAAACTCTCAACTAAGAATCAATTTTGATGTGCATAAGTGTGCTATGATACCACTTTTGGGTTTCATGGGAGGCAACAGTTTCCAAAGCAACGAAAGATTTAAAAAAAATTCAAGAAAAACCCACTCAAGAATCATCTTGAGGCATCAAAGTCAATTTAAACAAAAAAGGGGTGTGAATTTTATACCTCACGACGGTAGAAAACTGTCCTGAATGGCAATGCAACAAGGACCAAAGCAAACCAAGTCCTAGGTTCGCCTCTGACAATATCCACGTGAAGAGTAGAGTTGACAATCTCTAAGGATACGGTGCTGGATGGGGTCTTGGTGCGAGCCAATAACAAATCCGAAGAGGGAAGCCAAGAGGAGCATATTTGAAACTCAAATCTCTCCATGAGGGGGCTATTCTTCTCTCAAGAACACACTTTCTCTCAAGAACACACTTTCTTGAGAATGAGGCTTATGATGGATTAAGTTAGGGTTTCCCTATAAATACCTTTTTATAGGAGAACCTTATCCCATGAAATGTCTAAAAGGCCCCTTACTTAAGAGATGATAGGCTACATGCATCTTTATGCATTGTGATGTGTACCCTCATAGGCCTTAAACCCATGAACAAGTCCAAGACTCCTTTTATCTCTCAATGAGCCCTTTTTAACCCAGGATTCCACTAATCCCATGATATTCCATTTCATAGAATAATTCCCTTATGTTTAGATCACATCCAAACCCGTTTTATATCAGCCTCATACATTCTAAGTGTGTGACTCATTAGGTTCCTTGTTATGTTGGTCAATAGATTATTTCTTGAATCAGCGACTCGTGAGCGGTATCTGTGACACATCGCCAACCCCCGATTGATCAGAGAGATTCGATGAATTGAACTACAAACCCTTTCATAGACATTTACCATGCAATTCGTCATTTCACCATCCTATTCCCTACTCAGTTTAGAGCATGGACAATGTGTAGCTCCCGCTAGATTTACTACACCACATCTAGCCTAAGTGATATTGTTCTTGTCCCCAGACTCATTACACATCAGTCATGCCACTAAAATGCTCTTTAGTCAGCATTTCACTATGGCGGATTCTGAATAATAATCGATGAGGCCATGGTATACTCTCCTATTGGGAGTAGTAGATCCTTTATTAATTTCTTCCGATTCTGTGAAACACCTCAAGTTGTATCCGATCATCACCCTATGAGCGACCTTTGGGAGGTAATAAGGAATGAAGTCAAAGTACATGATCATCATCAAAGATATCCTTAAGCACCTTAAGTCTTGGGATACTTCCACCAATGCAATGATGAGACTATCATCTACATGTAAATAGATAATCCATATGATTGTCTCAGATGTACTTAGCTACTCTTAGCAAGTATCCACATGTTAACTCTAATCAACTCATGACTACGATTTATAAGATCCACTGCTTGATCCAATCATGGAGTATAACATATGCTAGTCTATCCAGATCAACAATGTCCAGTCTCGGTGATCCTATGACTAGGGATAATTTAGATACTAACATAAATGCACATGATAAAATCTTATTATCATGATTTCCTCCATGCTATGTTATGTATCATGGACTTCATTAATTGATTAAAGATCGCCATTAATTCATATAATAAATCAACATCAAATTAATGAAGATGCCTTTTGTTCATAATAATGAAAAGCAAACAATAAGTGCTAAAGGTGATTGCCTTTAGACCACTTCACTAACATCCTCTTCATGATACCGGGACAAAGAATTTTCAAGAACTCAATCAGAATAAGAAGATGGTCCAGAATCTAAAAAACAATTCTTATTTGCCTTTATGAGATTTTATATCACAAAGTTTCTCTCTTGAACCTTCCCGAGATCTTCATCACTTCTCCACGAGCCTTAATGGAGCATCAAAATCCATCCAAAACACTAATGGAAAGAAGGTTTCACATACTCTCCTCTATTTACCAACTGATTCTCTCCCAAACAAAGGAATCACGATCAACCAAACTAGTTTACTTATCTTTTGCCAAAATTCCCCAAAAATAATTAAACACCCTTCCATAAAAATAAGACCCTTGGAGATTTTACCACCAAGAACCTTGATTGTAGCCATTAAAGGGCACCATAGTTTCTTGATATTCATAGGGAAACACACACGTATGAAGTTCTCCTGAATCAGTTGTTATGGTAGATTTTTATTCAATATCAAGATCGCCTTTGATTTTGTAGGAGCTGCTTTGTTCGCCTCTGAACATCTGAAAGCCAAGATTCAATCCTTCCTTTCTAAGCACCAAAGTCTTGATTAATTTCAGAACAATAGGAAGCTATCATCTGAAGGTCGTGTGTTCGTTCGACATTTACCGCACCAATTGTTAGATCAATTTGTTCATGAACATCATAGAACAGAAGAATAACAATGGAGAAAAGTGAGTTTCTACTATTATTAATGATATTCCACCTTTTACAGGTTTCACAATACTAGACTGATCACATGTCCTCTATATAACGAGCACTCTATTCATTCTTGAAACCCTATTGTACTCT
Organism: Tetrastigma voinierianum; assembly: GCA_016808115.1. Taxonomy (NCBI): domain Eukaryota; kingdom Viridiplantae; phylum Streptophyta; class Magnoliopsida; order Vitales; family Vitaceae; genus Tetrastigma; species Tetrastigma voinierianum. The sequence continues at coordinate 58,003 of JAEQBH010009137.1, forward strand.
ACTATACCCTCTCTCTATTCTCTCCCCTCTTATGTTCTTGATTCGCGATGTAGCCCGTAGGGTATCTTAAATCAACAAAATTTATAACCTTGTACCTCATACTACTATAGTATAGTGGTTCTAGGATCGTTCACAAAGATGGGTTTTCTTCGTGAAAATGACTGAAAATAAAGCTCATGATGGTGATTTCATTTTAGATATTTGGGTTGTGATAAAAAGAGGGGATTTTAGTGATTAAAACTAAAAATAAAAATTTACTAAAACATGAAAACAAAGGAGGGGTTTTTCGGGTCTTTTCCTCGCATTGGGGAGGATAACATATTGTTATCTCCCGAATTGGTTCTTGGTTTAGCTATAATAACTCACTCTAAATAAATATCCTTGAAAATTGGTATTTGCTTTATTAATGGTTTGAGACCGATTGAAGAACATCTCTATTGACTCACCTTCCAATGAGTGTAAATGATAGGTAGTGAACATTATTGGATCTAAGCGATAAGTATCAGTGACACAGAGAAGTTACCAAATACTAACTTATCCAAGGTGAATTGGAAGGATGGACCTAAATTTGAAGGAAATAAAACATATTAGATTGCATTCAGCCTTTATAGATGATAACTACTTGAATGCATCGATAGATCTATGATAAATCGATGAACGGCTTATCGAATGCGGATCATTCAAGGTGGCAGGAAGGATTAAAACGATGTTTGAAAGGAAACAGTGTGGTGAAATGCCTCCATTAAGAGCATGGAAGAGCCCCCGCCTTTCATCGGAACCTTCCACACAATTTCCTTTACTCAAAGGAAGCCGAAGGTTCCAGCAGCCCTATCTTGCCAAGGTTGTTTGGTTGTGAAGAAGAGAGAGAAAATGAGAGAAAATGCAAAGCTTGCTTTCTGAGCTTACTGAATATCGAACTAAATAATTACAAAGTCTTTTTGGGGCTGTTTTATAACACCAAACCCCTTACAAATTACCAAAATCTACAACTCATAACACTATTACATGAGGAGAAAGTGGGAAAAAATAAAAAAGTAAAAGCAGGAAGGTTCGTAGGAAATTTCGCAGGGGGTTGCGAAATTTAGCGAGGCTAACGAGTCGCAACCATATGGGTGACAAGGCTTGCATTGCATGTTTTGCTTTTGCTTTTGCCTTCTTCTATGGTTTCGACTCTGACTATATTTGGATTCTTCCATTGCCTTGACTTGAATCCACCTTCTCAGATGAAAGCCCACAAAACCACTGACTTGCCACAAAGAATTTGATTAGTAACTTGCTGGGTCTTAACATGCCAATTGGGTTAGTTAGGCCAATTACTACACAAAAAGTACTCAAAACATAGTGTTAAAGGTATAAAGCAACACTTTTTGGGTAGTAATCAGTTCTTCACTCGGATAAACCAAATAACCATTCCTTATATTTCTCAGTTAGTTCAAGAAGATAACCACCCTTATCTTCTCAAACACAACCTCAACCACTCTTCTCTATCAAACTCTTGACCATTTACTTATAAGTCTTCTCATTCCTAACCGATGAGGGACATTGTGGGACTTTGGGTGCACTCCCAAGAGTAACTAACTCAACCACAACAAATCTAGTAATAAGTATCTGATGTATCTCGAAACCTTACTATGTATTAGCTATGAGAGTGGTTTTGAATGATGTTCTTTCAGTTAAATGTGAAGTAATTGCAATAAACATATTACCTTTTGAAATCAAAACATCTGAAATTCACTTTGGGTCACATGAATCCACATGTTCACCTCATAAAAGAAGGGGTTTAGCCTCTCATGTTAGATTAATTTATTAATTATGGATTAAGCATAATCATATTACAATTTTAATTGTGTAATTGTGCATGTTAATTATGGGCCATTTATGGGATGATTTAATATTAATTATTTATGGGCCGTGGTTATATCTTCTCAGCACTGCTTGTAAGCCCATTAAACCAAGTTCAATTGTTCCTTGTGCTCCCATATATATAGAGTAAATAGAGTTTCAAAAAAGGAATTTCCTTAAGGGTTTTTGACAGCAGGGAGGAAGAACTTCATCTTCAGCACTAGCTTTTCTTTAATCATCCCATGAGATCTGAGGAGCCAAAATGATTTGTAGTGCGGATCCATGCCAGATATGTTTTTCTACCTAGTACGAATTGATAAGCTTCTTTGTTCAATAAATATATTATTTTGTAATGTATTTATTAGGTCTTCTGATTGTTGATCAATTGTTTTTTGGCTCAATATATACTCTTGATTTTACGAAATAATTTTTAACAATTGGTATCCGAGCAAGGTTTAGTTGGCATTGAAGTTGTCAATTTTATTTTCTTCGTTTTCTGGGTCTGGTTCGTATTTTTCCCTTTATATGTAGTTTTTGGGTTTTTACCTTTTTATTGGTCTTGGGTTTTGCCTTTGGATTGAAAGAATGGATCACGATTCTCCATAGAATAATAAAACTTTGAGAAATCTATTTGTTTTAAAATATATCGTTTCCCGATGGAATATCATGATAGTTGATTTTTATAAATTAAAAATGGTCATTCTTTGTTTTGGACATCAAAGAAAATACATTTTAGAGTTTTGGATAAATATATGTTATTTAAAAAAATTACTAAATTAGGACAGTAAAATAATGTCTATTAGTAATGTTTATCAGCGTCGCGTACATCGGCCCGATGACATAGTCACTGATATTGTAATTTTTTTTAAGTCAATGCCGCAATCAATAATTTTTTTTAAGTCAATGCCGCAGTCACTTATTACGACATTGTAATTTTTTTTGTGGACTTTTATGCAAGCCCAAAAGATGATGTGTTGCGACATTGTCGTCTTTCATCTATGTCTAGGGCATTGTCGTGATGTTGTTGCAACACTCAACTGATGATTTTGCCTTTGAGTTTGAATTGAGATTGTCGTGACATTATTTTGATTGTCGTGACCTTCTCTTCCAATCTCATGTCTTCAAGGTCTATCGTGACATTGCCCTCGTGATGTACAATTGTCAACCTTTGAAATGAATGTCGCGACACCAATACGTTTGTCGCGACACTGTGAGTTGCTGGTTGGTCTTCAGGGGTGTCGTGATATTGTCGTGACATTCCTACTCAACACTCATTTTGGATGAATGTCGCGACAAGTTTGTGAGTATCGTGACATTGTTTAATTGTTTCTCCAAGGATTGTTCACATTTGTGTCGCGACATAGGTGCAAATATTATAACTGCAAAACACAAATTATGCCATGGCCTTCGTTATGTCGCTAGAGATATGTTGAGGTGTCACGACCTTTCCGCTCCCGCTTCGTCAATTACACATTTTCTTACTTCTTTGCTTCTTTGATATTGATTCCCAGAAACAATACTCTTGGTAAACATTCCATACTCTCAGACAAATTACATTAAGGCCTCAAATATGTATGCAAAATGGACTTAAAGTTATATGAGCTCATACTCTTCATCAAGGATCATGATTGATTTTTTGTTAGAATGAGAATTTTAAGTTACAAATAATTGCCTTAATTACAACCTATTACATCTATCAAAAAATACAACCAATTCACATCACCTGCATTACAAACAATTCATCCAAATTAACCAACTTTCATCCAAATAAACCTAATTGCATTGAAATGACAACCAATATACATCACATGCATTACAAACATTTCATCCAAATTAACCAACTTTCATCCAAACCAACCTAATTACATCAAAATAACAACCAATACACATCACTGCATTACAAACATTTCATCCAAATTAACCAAATTTCATCTAAAGTGCATCGAAATGAAAACCAATACATAACAATTGATCATTTCATATATAAACAAAATCATATAAATATATACACAATGTAATATAAATAACAATATATACAAATATAAATAGACATCAATGAGTCCCACGTGATGGAGGCTTTGTCTGTCTCTTAGGACGCCTAGAATACACAACCAGATGAGATGATCTGTAGGGGTATGTGCCATCTCAAATAGATATGATGGAGCCGAGCGAGCTGGGATGGCTTAACAACTCTACGTGGTACTGCGGAGCACGAGGTCTTAGCGGGCATGTACCCAAGTCCGAATAAGGTCAACGGTCTCATCAATGGGAGGCAATGATGCAGTGATGCCGTAGATGGGAATGTGGCCTCTAAGGCCGAAGTTGTAGGTGATATTGGTGGGATGACATGTGGAGGGGAAGTCTTTGAGGGTGGTGTGGAATATGCGGGTAATATAAAAGTATGGGAGGATGGTGTGGAAAATTCGTATGGTATGGATGTCTTAAGGGGTGGCGTGGAATACTTGGGTGTCATGGAAGTCTTATCAGTGGAACGACCAAAAGCATGACCACCTCACTCACCAACTCGACCAGATCGACTACGACCTTGCCCACCACCTTTACCTCTCCCTCTTCCTCAACCTCATATCAACTGCATCCTAATTGTAGTGGATAACGTAGAAGGTCTGATGGATGGTTCATGTGACGTAGATGCCTCCTCATCTTGTGCAACTGATGAGTTTGAAACTCAGATAGCTTCAAGTTCATTTTTGCATGCATAATTGGGGTCTTAATGCTTATTTTAATGCAAAATTATGGAATCTTCACCAAAATTACTATTTTGCGGGAATCAAGATCAAAGGAAGCAAAAAGAGTAAGAAAATATGCTGAAAAGACTGAAGGCAGATGACAAAAGATATGTCGCGACATTGCAACTTATGTCGCGACAATAAAAGAGAAAATTCCATAAAGAAATAGCAGAAAATTGTCGCAACATTTAAAATCTTTTCGTGACATCTATTCAAAAGGAATGTCAAGCATAAATGTCACAACATCCTTGAAGACCAACCAGTAGCTCATTGTGTTGCGACAAATTTATTTATGTCGCTACAATTATTCCAAAGGTCAACAGTTGCACATCAAGAGGACAGAGTCACGACAAACATGGAAGACACAAGTTTAGAAGACATTGTCACAATAATCAACATAATGTCGCAACAATACAAATTCAGTATTAAAGGCAAAATCATCAGTGGAGTGTTGCGACAACCTCATGACAATGCTGAAGACACATATAAGGTGCAACAATGTCGTAACATTGTAACTCTTATTGCAACAAATCATCCTATGACTTGCATTAAAGTCCACAAAATATGCCTTGACACGAATCTAAAAGAATATCGACTATAAATAGAAAGAGATAGGCGTATAAATGTATGAAGAATGTAATCTAAAAAGTGAGAGTTAGAGTACAGAGTGCTAGAAGTGTTGAAAGAGTATAGAGTTTTGTAAATAGTTTTATTATTTTTTCTTTTTTTTTTTTTGTAATTTTTCATTTTTCATTAGAATAGTTGATCTAAACTGAGTTTTAAGGAAAGATTATTGAAAACCAAGCTCCATTCACTGTCTGAACTTATAGTGAAGTAGAAAACATTGTTTGATTTCTTCTTCCTCATTTTCTTGATTATGATCATAAGGGACTTGTTTATACAACTTGTCATTGTTATGTGTAATCCAATGATGGTAGGCTAGACCCCTTATAGGAAAGGATTGGTGATGTGATTATTATGTTTGCACAACTTTATTGTAGGTTGTGGTATTGAAATATGAATTGACATAATTAGTTCATATGTTTATTTTTCCTGTGCTTGGTATATTAATTCCATGAACCAAACCAAAGGAATCACCTAACACTGACATTTCCAAGATCCCCAAGGATAGTCGAGGTGTGTTCTCGAGGCTAGAATAGTGATCTCGTACATTAAATTAATATTTAAGAGTTTATCTCTATTTTAATCAAAATATTTCGCTATATTAATAAATGAGTGTATTGCTAATTCAGAGAGTGATGAATCGAATATGTTGGAAGAGAGTCAGGTTACCCTAGTTTTGGGAGCAAGTTAAATTATGTCCTAAGAATTGGTTGAATAGACCTGGTTTTGGAAGTCATCCAAGTCTTAAAGGGAATCATATCCTAAAAGTAGCTTTTTAGACACATGTTGTCCTGGTTTTGGAATATGGTAGTCTAAATATTGAAATGCATGGTGGTTGAAGGTTTTAGTCAAGAGTATACTAACAAACCCTCTGACAAGTTCAAGATTCAACCCATAAAAAAATTGTTTTTATGAACAAAGTGCAAGTTAATAGTCACAAAGTCAATTTCTTTCCAGTGTTTACTCAAATCAGAGAAACTACACAATTGTTAGAATTTGGACAATCTTATTTTAGCATTAAAATATATTTACTTTGTTGAATAGTCAGTTCACAATTTAGAAATATGAGTTCAAATAGTGATATCCTTGAGTAGCCTATCACTTAACTGCGAAAAATTTTATCGACCGGGGTAATGATATATGGACTTAAATTCCACTTTACTACTTGTTAACTCAGGCACTCAGAGTGCTGCACTGGGTTGTAGTTAAATAGTTTAAAATAAGAAAAGTAACAACTTAGATCACAACAAGTTTTTGATGCAGCTATTGGAGACTTAACAAGTCTTTGGTTGTAGTGTTAAGAACTTGGGGAATCAATCAAGTTTTTAAGCTGCATCAAAAACTTAATCACTATGGTGCATCAATTTTGAGCTGAAATCTGCCCTGATCACTATGGTGCAACAAAATCAAAAACTTGATTGATGCCCCAAGCTCTTAACACTGCAACCATAAACTTGTTAAGTCCCCAACAGCTGCATCAAAAACTTGTTGTGATTCAAGTTGTTACTGTTCTTATTTTAAACTATTTAACTACAACTTGGTCTGCTTATTGCAAGTGCACAGGTCAACAAGTAGTAAAGTGGAATTTAAGTCCAGATATCGTACCCATAGGGATCAATAAGAAATTTCATAGATTAAGTATTCAAACTACACAAGGATATCACTATTTGAACTAAGATTTCTAAATTATGAACTGACTATTCAACAGAGTAAATATATTTTAATGCTAAAATAAGAATGCCCAAATTTTAACAGTTGGTAGTTTCTCTGATTTGAGTAAACACTAGAAAGGAATTGACAATGTGGCTATTAGCTTGCACTTTGTTCATAAAAAAAAATTTATTATCGGTTGAATCCTAAATTTGTCTAAGGATATTTTGGTACACTCTTGACTAAATCCTTCAACCACCATACATTTCACAATTTAGACTACCATGTTCCAAAACCAGGACAACATGTGTCTAAAAAGCTACTTTTAGGATCTGATTCCCTTTAAGACTTGGATGACTTCCAAAACTAAGACTCTTCAACCAATTCTAGGATCGGTTAACTTGCTCCCAAACCAGTGGTAATAACCTCTTCAACATATTCAATTCACCACTCTGCAAATGAACCAATACACTCATTTCTACTGACATAAATGAAATATTTTGATTAAAATGAGACAAGCTCTTAAAATATTAATTTCATGTACCAAGGGATAACTATTCCTAGCCTCAGGAACACACCTCAACTGTCACTAGAGGTGATCCTGGATATCAGGTGTTGGAACAGATCATGTGGTTTGGTTCAACGAATTAATATATTAAGCACAAGAAAATAAACATCTGAACTAATTATATCAATTCAGACTTCAACACTATAACTCACATTAAAGCTGTGCAAACATAATAATCACACCAATAATCCCTTCCCATATGGGATTTAGCCGGCCATCACTGGATTACACATAACAATGACAAGTTGTTTAAACAAGTCCATTATGATCATAATCAAGAAAATGAGGAAGAAGAATTCAAATAATGTTTTTGTTTCACTACAAGTTCAGACAGGGAATGTAGCTTGGTTTTCAATAATCTTTCCTCCAAAACTCAGTTAAGATCAACTATTCTAATGAAAATGAAAAATAACAAAAAAGAAAGAAAAGAAATAATAAAACTATTTACAAAACTCTATACTCTACTTTGCTGCTTCTAACTTGCTCTGTACTCTAACTCTCACTATGCATTTCATTCTTGATACATTTATGCGCCCTATCTCTTTTGATTTATAGTTCAATCATTGTTGGGTCGTAATTCGAGATAGATTTTGTGGACTTTAATGCAAGCCCATAGTATGATTTGTCGCGACAAGAGTTACAATGTCGTGACATTGTTGCACCTTATATGTGTCTTCAGCATTGTCATGAGGTTATCGTGACACTCCATTGATGATTTTGCCTTTGATATTGAATTTCGATTGTCGCAACATTATGTTAATTATCGCATATCGTTCTAACCAGTCTTCCATGTTTGTCGTGACAATGTCCTCTTGATGTGCAACTATTGACCTCTAGAATAATTGTAGTGACATAAATAAATTTGTCGCGACACAATGAGTTACTAGCTGGTCTTTAAGGATGTTGTGACACTGTCGACATTTTTGCTTGACATTCCTTTTAGATGGATGTCGTGACAAGATTTTAAAAGTTGCGACAATTTTCTGCTATTTCTCTAGGGACTTTTCTCTTTTATTGTTACGAGACTCACGCCATAAGTTTCAATGTCGCGATATATCTTTTGTCATATGCCTTCAGTCTTTTCAACATCTTTTCTTGTTCTTTTTGCTTCCTTTGATCTCGATTCCTGCAAAATAGTAATTTTAGTGAAGATTCCATAATTTTACATTAAAATAAACATTAAGGCCTTATAAGCATGCAAAAATGGACTTAAAGCTATATGAGTTTCACACTCAGCAGCGATACGTTTCTTCTCTCTAATCAGGCGTAAAAATGATCTAACAATGTGATGAATGTCATACAACAAGCTTGAGGAAGCCCCATGAGATATAGTAGCTATCTCTACCATCCCAGATATCTAAAAAAACAAACCAAACAAAAGTAAATGTCAACTCTATGCATTAAATATTGGAAATAATTACTTTACTACCAACAAGTGCGATAAAACAGAGCGTATTATGGCAATTCTCGCTGATCCTATGGAGTGGTGGTGTGATCAAACGTTGTGTAATACGTCAATACCACTCCATATATGGATCATGGAAGTCCATAATACTACTATAAAAGGTGATGTGGACATCCTCTCTACATGTAGCCCATATATACAGATGGTGCATGATATGTTTCCCAATCATACTTGTGGCTTCCTTGTCTGTCAACCAAATGTAACTCTTGCTCTGACGAGCAAGACGGAGGTATCCCCTCATGAAGGCCGAACTGACGCAAGACTCACTCTGGACGATGTAACTCTATAGTCTTAAAGCAGATAAGTGGTGACATTGTCCACCAAATCTCCTGATCAACAAGACATATATCAAGTAGATGGGCAACTGACTCTCCGATGTATGGCTTCTATAACACCTACGATTTACCTCAATGTCAATATGACTTAAATTATCATTATTGTGAATATGACTAAAAATAATTTATATTAATGTATAATTACCTGATCATAAGTTTGTGCATCCAATTGGTCTAATATAAGGCAAGCACACTAGATGGGTTATGCACCCATGATAAAGGAACTTGCCAACGAAACCATAATGGATCAGCCGACTCATGCTCAACCAACTTAGCCTAAACCTCGTGCCCGCTTATAATCCATGTTGTATCACCCACTGCGCTTCCATCAACTCCGCATTGCCATTATCGTAAGTGATGACGGACTGTATAAGGCCGCTTAGTTTCCCAAAAAATAAAAGGTCGACTCCACGTGTAGTCTCCTACACCGAGCCGATAAAAACCATTCAATATTAGCGACATCTTAGTGATTGACTTTTATATGTGTATGGTTATAAATATTAGCAACATACTTGTAACAATGTAATACAATCGAAAATCTCAGTAGCATCATCGTAGCTCGCTCGGCATAACTCCCGATATAAGTGTGCTGTGAAACCGCAGCATCCCACCAGCGCAGGTCCGCCAAATCTTGCAAAGGGGGAAGAAACAAAGGTGGACATGCAAACTCTTCTTGTCTGCAAATAGAAAGGATCTTAGCAATGCTAGGATGAAACCACGCATTCACGCCAATGTCACCTCATACGCTGCCTACGGTCCGAGTCGACATATACGACAATCCACCAAGCCGAGACAATGTGATCCGCTCTACTGCGGTGGGATCACCTAGCTCTTGACATGCTGGGACGACACATCGGTCACATAAAGCGGATCGTGGTCCATGAATTCCAGAGGCCTAGGATGATGGCAACATCCTGTAATGTGATCGCCATCTCCCTAATCGGTAAATGAAATGTTTGTGTCTCAGGACGCCATCTCTCAACAAGACTCGTGATGAGAGCCCAATCGAGTGTGACGTGTCTAATGCGGTAGAGACCATAAAATTCGGATCAGATCACATACGGGGGAATACAAGGATCCATATGCCACTCTCACATGAACTTCAACATCTGCTATCGACATGTGAGTACCGACGAAAGCTATAAAGATATCAATAAATAAATTCCTGCCCTTACATTACACAATAATCGAAAACAACATTTTATGATATGAAAAATGCATACCTGAGTAGTGTCCACTAAATAAGATCAATGTCTCTCTTGTAAAACCAAGACAAGTCTATCTAACGGATTTGCATCATAAGGCCCTTTGAATGTCATATCTGTAACATATAACAATCAATAACGATTAACAAATGGGCAAATACTAATATATAGATACAACGCAATTATTAAGGCAATGTAACAACAAAAAACATACATGTTTCAATCAACTTGATTCCTATTCGACAAGATCGACGATTGTGACCAGGTTGTTTGCAGAACCTGTAACACCCCGAAATACACCCTAGTCGTTTTTGAACATAATTAGGGTATATTATAAGTGCATTTTGAAATTTTTCGCAATTATTATTTTGCTAAGTGAGAAAATTTCGAAACCCAAAATTTGTATTAAGATGGGCGGACAAATTAGGAATTTAGAAATAAGGACCTAAGGTCAAATGAAAATAAGCTTAAATGCTAAAGTGATTTAAATGTTAAGTGGCATGTTAAATGGGAGTGATAGAGACTTAAATGCCAAAAATGAGAAATGAGACTAAGTGTAGAAGGCCAAACATGGCCTTACACTTAAATGGGTTTAAAGACCAAATTTTGGTCTATAAAGCTCATTTTTGGAGCAAATCCCATTTTTGGGAGAGAAAGAGAGGAGGAAAAGGGAGAAGAGCTAAGGCTTGAAGAAGATCAAGTTTTTGTTGGGTTTCTTCCCATTTTCATGCTCCTTTGTGATCAAGCAACTTAGAAGTGAAGATTTGAAGAGGCTAAGGTAAGAAAACAAAACCCTAACTTTCCCTATTTGTGATTTTGATCTTGGGGAAAAGCCCTAACTTGGGGAAAAAAGGGTTTTTATTGATTCTAACCCATTATTGGAGTGGTTTTGGTAGGATTCCATGGTGGATTATGAGGTACATGAGTTTAAATGAAGTTATTTGAGTTTTGGTGGGTGAGAAATGGCAAGATTTGCCATTTTTGGGCAAAACCCGCACATTGGCATCGGTCGTAGCGGGTACCCTGCATCTACGGACGAGGCAAAGGGCACCGCACTCCATCCAAGTGGTACTCGCAGACCCATTCACGCAGGGGTGTTATCGGGCACCTGCATCGATCAAAGTGGTATCTAGCACCGATGCTTCCAAAGAAATTCGATTCTCAGACTTGCATTTGTTAAGCCCCAATTCATACACCGATAGTATAGGAACCCTAATAAATGACTAATGAGGGTTCAAATATGAATGAAACTAAGTGAAAACACATCGGCATCACACTTACGGTTACTCGCTCTCGTGAGTTTGATGTCGCAAACTGACGCCCTATGATAAGATAATAAATTCCTAAACACATATAATCGCAAACTACCTAAGACCGTATTGAATGACACGCACACCTCCGTTATGGGCAGCACGCATAGTACTTCTAAGATTCTCCTCACCGCGCGAAGGACACTCTCCGATCGCGGAGCCAAGACATTTAGTACTTCGATACTGACAAGGCGACGACACTTTCACGCTGCTTCTAAGACTCCCGCTTTGTGCTACGACACTCAAGACGCCATACCGCACTCGGGTATCATTATGTTGTGCGCACTCCTTCTTATTAATGGGTCTAGGTAGTCAAATAGTTATATGATAAGAATCAATAACTAGATAAGAGTAAAGTAAGGTACATCATCTCATGAATGTACCCATTTCGTACCAGACAAGTATAACAGAAACTCACGTACCTCTATATAAGTATAAGCCTGCTATCTACTCGGAGATCCGAATACATAAGTCCGCATACGCATTGCGTATAAGCTCAAGTACTTACGCACCTTGTACAAGAATAAGTTCCGTAACTCCTACCCGGAGATATGAATAAGCATAAGTCCGCTATAAGTACAAGTATAAGCTCCGGTGAGGTACCTACAGCACTTCGCACAAGTATAAGCCTCAGAACCCTATGCGGAGATCCTCGAACAAGTATAAGTATGCTAAAAGTACAAGTATGTGTATGTTTATTATATGAATGCATGAAACTCCATTCAAGCATCAGATATCTGTCATTTTTATATGCTTACTATAAAAGAGTACTAATGCATGTGTATACATATAAGTCATATGTTTTCCACTAAGCGTTAAGCTTAGCATGGATTTTAATCTGTGTAGGTACAGAGGAGAACGTCCGCGATCTTCGGCATACTACTCGGCTAACAAACTTGTAGGAGTCCGTCACAGTAGGTTTTGCGCTCTGATTATGTAAATGTAAATGTAATTTTTGTATATGTATATGCAAATGGGACTCGGATCGTATGTTGGATCAAACACCACTACGGTGGTAGTTTATTTTTTATCTTCAGATATGATATTTTGACCAGCTTATAAGACTCAGCCCACCAATGTCTCGAAAAGGTGTAGAGTCCTAAAGATAGTTTCGCGCCCCTTCATCCCCATGTGGTCAGTGACAACCCACATGTGATAGTAAAATGGGTTGATTTAGGACGTCTACATGATGTGCTTTTCATTGACTCAAAAGGAACAATAGTTATACCTTCATAAGGAGGCCATTCATATTCATCGAAGATTGGATGGAACAAGGTTGTCCATGTATCATAGTACGATTAAGTACTGTAGTAGCCTTGAACAAATGATTGAAAATCTATAGAGCGAAACTGACATGCTACTATAATATGCTACAGGGAAATCCATATGTAAGTGTCTTTCCACAAGTGCATTTATGGTCATGTAAGTTAAGGCGATGTGTTCGACCTCTCTTTGACATGACATGAAATCGTCTCTGGTTGTGATCATAAAGAACAATCTCAAATGATCCAACTTTAACCACATGTGCCTTAATCTTAACATCAACATATGGAGTATACTACTCATCTGATGCCAATATGTTATAACCTTGTTCCCTTCTTGCAACAAAGTACCTATTGAGACTAAAAAAGGTCAATTGAACCAATGTAGTAACGGGTAAGCTTCGAGCTCTTTTAAGAACATTATTGAAAACCTCAGACATGTTTGTAGTCATTAACCTATATTTTCGACCTCCATCATGTGAAAGTGCCTATTTCTCGAAAGGGATTGTTTCTAACCATCGTTGTACTTCTAAATTAATTCTTCCAATTGTGTCCATATGGTTATTGAATTTTCCAACTTTAGTTGCTAAATATCACAGACACCAACTTCTTTAAGACGTTTTATCTTGAATCGATTCATGCTGTTTCAGAAGATGACGTATGCAAATCCTATGATATGCATATTATGGTTCCTATTCCAAATCCTAGATGAACACGTACCATTGTTGCCATAATGGTTGGATGTTTGTCAACTATAACACAAAGTCCCATCCGTTGAGTTACCTTATTTCTAATACATGCTAAGAACCATCCCCAGCTATCAATATTCTCTCATTCTGTAATAGAAAATGCTAGTGGAAACAACTGATTATTTCCATCACAACCCATAGCAATCATTAACGTGCCTTTATACTTCCCATACAAATGTGTACAATCCATACTCAAGATAGGCCGACAATGATTAAATCCTTCAATAGATGGATGAAAAGCCAAGAAAACACATTGAAATACCTTGGTGTTCTACATATGACTGTCAAATGTTTTCCAAATTACAACACATCTAGGATTTGCCTGCTCCAATGCCATAAAGAAACTTAACAGTTCTGCATATGACTTATGGAAGTCCCCAAATAAGATTGGAAGTTCTTTTTTTTTTTTTTTCAACCAATGTCTTCTTGTATGATATTTCATAGCCAAATTTCTCCATAATGGTTGCTTAGATAGTAGCTACTGACAAAGTGAACTGTGCCTTAATCATTGCCTTGATATGATCAACAACCAAGTTGGAGTCTAATTGTTTATAGTCCCGATTCAAGTAAGCATTGGCACAAGTATGTGGACCTTTATACTTATTAATTGCCAAGAAAGATGAATATTTCACAACCATAGCACGAATCTTCCATGTACATTAACACTCCTTAGCCTTCTTACATCTTAACACTAGCAATTTTTTTGAAGATGCAACAACCACATACTGTTGGTGTGCTTTAATAGATTACAACTTAACAACATCTTACAAGGTAGCTTTAGAACTAAAAACCTAGCCAACAACAAATTCTCCACTTGAGTTTGCAGTATTATAGTTCACCCATGGAGTCCAGTCACTTGAAACAACATTACCAAAGTTTTCCATGTTTTCAAACTGAGGTGATGGTGCTAAGTAATAATTAATTGTTCCCCTCTTGTCTGGGTCCTCAGGATCAAGGTCCTCAAGATCTGGGTTATTTAACTTGGCACATCCACAAAGAGATATCTCCCTTGCCCATTCTCCATAAGTTGATTAATAGTTAAGAAAGACGGAACATGTCCATCAACTTGAGCATCTCCATCTCCACCACTTTCATCATCACCATCTTCATCACCTGCTTCAACTTCACAGTCTTGATCATCTTTGTTTACTTCATCTATCGCTTGCAAAGCACTGAGCGCTAATAAATTCCACACACTCCATAGTCTAATTCCTTAACATTAAAATTTCCTCCAAGTAATAAATTTGTGTAAGTACTAGCTGATTGATTCACTTGTGGCTTAACACACACTACTTGAACATACAATTCAATTTCCTCCATTCCAGTTGTGTCAAATAATTACAACATTTGGTACATACTATTGTCATTTCATATTGGACAAGGTTGGAACCTATTTCCGCTTTTCAATAGATACTTACAAGTGAGGACTAATTTAAACCTCTCTTTATCAATACATGTTCTTGAGTATATAATAGCTAATAACTAATCAAATGTGCAATCAATCTGTACATCCAAAGGCACAATAACAACTTTGTTCTCAACATATTTCACATCTATTTCAATCCTTTCAGATTTTCCATTATAAAAACATATGACAGGAATGGTGGAGTCACACATTATTTACCTACAAAAAAAACACACCAACTGAAATGTCAATATTTACATAAACCATGAACCGAATGAAGCTCTCAGGTTCATACTTCAGTATAATGAATATACGCATAAAAAACATGTCAAGCTCGAGATGAGCTTCATTTTAGCTTAGGTGTCAGAATGATGAACATGAGTCATTTATTAAAATGTGAACATTATGATATTTAAGAAAAATTGCAAAAAAAAGAAAAAGGTGGAACACATGCAAGAATGAAAAATAATGCTCAAAACTGGTTAACTCAAGTAGGTTACCTGTTATGGAAGAGGAATGTAGTGTATTAGAGCTCAAAACTAGTCATCGGAGATGAGGGGAAGAAGAGGAGGAGAGAAAGGAAGAAACAGAAGCCCTGGTTTTTAAAACGATAATGTCGCAGTCACTGACTGCGACATTGAACTTTAAAAAAATTACAATGCAATTAGGTTGTCATTTTGATGCAATTAGGTTGATTTAGATGAAAGTCAAGCATCGATGTGAATTGTTTAAAATGTAGGTGATGAATTGCTGTATTTTTGATAGATGTGTAATAGCTTAAATTCGAAATTATTTGTAACTTAAATTTCTCATTCTAAAAAAAAAAAGCAATGTTGCAGTCACTGACTTATGAGTATGAAACTCATATAACTTTAGTCCATTTTTACATACATATTTGAGGCCTTAATGCTTAATTTAATGCAAAATTATGAAATCTTCACCAAAGTTACTGTTTTGCAGGAATCAATATCAAAAGAAGAAAAAAGAGCAAGAAAATGTGCTTAATTGACTAAGGCAGAAAGTAAAGAAGGTCGTGACACCTCAACATATCTCAAGACATAACAGAAGGCCATATGGCATAATTTGTGTTGCGACATTATCAATTATGTCGCGACACAAACGTGAAGAGTCCCTGGAGAAACAACTTAACAATGTTATGACACTCACAAACTTGTTGCGACATTCATCCAAAAGGAGTGTCAAGCAAGAATGTCATGACAATATCATGACACCTCTGAAGACCAACTGGCAACTCATAGTGTCGCGACAAATGTATTGGTGTCGCGACATTCATTTTAGAGGTCGACAGTTGTACATCACGAGGGCAGTGTCAAGACATACCTTGAAGACACAAGATTGGAAGGAAAGGTTGCGACAATCAAAATAATGTTGTGACAGTCTCAATTCAATCTCAAAGGCAAAATCATCAATTGAGTGTCGCAACGACATCACGACAATGCCCTAGACATAGATGAAAGGCGACACTTTCGTGACACGATTAAAATGCGCAACATATCATCTTGTGGGCATGCATAAAAGTCCACAAAAAAAATTACAATGCCACAGTTAGTGACTACGACATTGACTTAAAAATTGTCACGCTAGTTGATTGCGCTATTGCCAATGGCGCCGATTATGGCTAAGACACAATTAGTTTGAGTTGTCGATTTTCGTTTTTTAATATTTTTTTTAAATAACGTACATTTATCCTAAACTCCTATTTTTCTTTGATTGTCAACCTACCCACTTTGTTCCTGATACATCAATCAATCATAAATATTTATTTTATTTATTAATTTGATTGCCATTAATGGCAAGAAATTTAGATCACTGAAATCCTCTTATTATTATTAGTTTATTTGATAGTGATGTATGGAAAACCATATTTTCTTTATGCGTTCTCTCGGAAAATTAAATGAGGACAATTTTTTTTTTGTATTCCGTTGTTTCATGGATTTTTGGGAGGTTTTAAGGAAATAAATATGATGAAATATTATCTGATTCTATTTATTAATTTCAATTTTTTTTCTGGGATTTGTGATGGGGTGTTTTTGAAGCCAAAATTTACGTTCCCCCCCATTATTAGTTTTCTATCCCATTAAACATTAAATTTGGTTACATAACAAAAATAAAATTTTTACCAATTTTGCAATCTTTTCACTAGTTGTTTACATATTGTTTTAGCAATTTATGTTAGTACTATTTTTGATTATTTATATCATCATATTATGAATAAGATTAAATGCTTATGCAATTGGGTGAAATTTGAGAAATATTGAATGCTTGTGGACTTTCCTCTCTAGAGTCTGAGCATGTCGAATATTTTTGGAATTTATGTTGCAATTTTAATTTCTCCCATCTTGTGCATCAATTTCGTTAATATTCGTATGAATAGTGAAATTGTCTTATCGATGACTTGATTATTTGGTAGGATGCTTAGTTTGGTGAAGATATTTCACTTAGTGTCATGAACTGTACCATTTTACTACCCTATTGGTGGAAAATTGACACATTTGGTTGTGACAGTTGGTGAATTGCTCTTACCTGTGTATGAGTCTTTTTGTACTTTCTAAACTCTAACATTTGGTGATCACTACCAGGGGTCATTCGTGTGTCGAAGAATGGAGCAATTTGCATGTCTTTGTTTTACATGTATTTTTAACATTGCTCTCTTTTTTATTCTTCATATTTGAGCTTTCCTCAATTCTCTGCCATCACAAAACTTAATGTGACTAATTACAAACAATGGGTTGAATCTCTCTTGATGAATTTGACGATTATGAAACTGAACTTGGCCTTGAAAGTTTAAGCTCTTCCAAAACCCAATGTTGAGAATTCTACAAATGAGAAAAAGGTTCTATGAAGACTGGGAGTATTCTAATAGTTTTTGTCGGATGATCATGGGAATCGTATAGAAGAATCAATTTATGCAAGCATTCCCAAGATTGAGAATGCAAAAGAGTTCTTGGATGCTATTAGCAAGAAATATACAAAGTTATCAAGGAATAAAAAAAACGAGTTATTTGATAATCATTAGGTGAATGTTTGTTTTGAATCCATTGTCATTGATGTGTCATATGATACTTGGTGGTTAGATAGTGGTGCTACCATTCATGCTTGCAATTCTATGCAAGCGGTGATAAACAAAATAAGTCTAACTAGTTTAGATCAGTACGTGTACTTGGGAAACGACACAAGAGTCCAAGTTGATTTTCTGGGAGTTGTTAGATTGCAACTTAATACGGGGAAATTTTTTGGAATTGCAGGATGTAGCGTACATACCCTCGATTAGGAGAAATTTGATATCAATATCTATTTTTGATAGACTTGGATATTGTTTTCTTTTTGGATCTAGATAGGTTAAATTGTACCGAGATTCTTTACGATCGTAATGGAATACTTCAGGAAGTCTTTACAAATTATAGTTGTCTACTATGTCTTATGTTATTGTTAGCAATTTTATCGTTAATATTGATAGTAGTCTAAATGTTCGAGATTGAATGAAAGTCTTCTACTCTTTGGTACAAGCGTCAGGGGTCATATTTCTAGATAGAGAATGGAGAGATAATTAAGGAAGAGATTCTTCGATTCGATTTCCAAATTTTAATGCCCGTATTACATCAAAGGTAACCGACAAATTTAAGGTTAGGAATGCCAACCTTGATAGATGCATTGAGTTGCTTGGGGTTATTCATATAGATATTTATGGGTCATTCACTCCTCCTACTATGAGTGGCCACTAATATTTCATCACGCTCATCGTCGATTATTTCGCTATGGTTACGAGCTCATTCATGAAGTCCCCATTCTTTTCGAGGCTTTCAAAGCAAAAAGTTGAGTCTAATAAAAGAAGAAGATCAGCGGTTCATTTTGACATACAGATGAGTATTATGGTAGATATGATGAGATGGACGCAACCTTGGACCATCGCAAAGTACCTTAGGAATGTGGCATCGATGCTCGCATAAAATGCCTCAGAATACCCTAAAGATACTCTACGCTTAACATGTTTAGTGGTATAAATAAAGTAAATGAAATTTTTTCGAATTTAAATCATAAGAACAAAAAGAATATACAACCCTAAATTTTATAAGCCAAATAAATTTAGTAAAATCGCCAAACGCACTCCAAGCCAGCCCCGAATTTATGAGCGTGAGTGTTGAAAATATGAATGAAATGAAAAATGAAATTGAAATGAAGGTTAAACCGGGAAATGAGAAATGGGGATTTGTGTGGCCAAACAAGGCCTTATGAGACATGGGATTAAGACCACATTTTAGATTTGAGAGACAAAACTCTCATTTGAGCATTTTGTGGGAGAGCCAGGCATCATCCGGTTGAGGCTGAGGAAGAAAATTAGTGATTTGTCCATGTGAACAAGAGATTTGGTGATCAAGAACAAGAAGGAACCTGCATCAAGAATCCAAAGATTCGAGGTAAGAGACAAAACCCTTTTACCCTTATTTTCGTGAGCCTGCCTGGAGAAAACCTTACCTTGTGTAAAAAGTGTTCTGGGATGGCTCTTAGTTCAGCTCGAGGTTGCTTTGTATTGTTGGTCGATTGATTTAGATCGGGTTGGAGGTGTGTTTGTAAAAGGGAAAAAATGTCAGTTTTCAAAGGAAATGTTGTCAAAATTTTCATTAAACCCCGTTTCGTTGCCATAGATTAAGTTATAATCATCCAAATGAAGTGATTCTAATCAAAGAACCATAAGAGATAAATATGTAAAAAACCCAAAGAAAATTCTAATTTTCTTAAAAAGTGTAAAATGGTAATTTCGGTCAAAATTCGAATTTTTCTATACTTCTGATGACAAACGGGACTTCATCGTTGGAATCACCTCATGAATCTAGCTACCAATGAATTTCTTTTTTTCGAGGCGTGTGCTCGTGTCATATGATAGCTTAGAGACACGTGATGTGACAAAAGTCACCTACTACATGTACCCATGTGACACATGTTGCATGATTAGTGAGAGGATAGAGGTAAATGGCTTAGATTAAGCCATGTGTCAAAAAGCCTTTAAAATCAAACTAAAGGACAAGGATGGAATTAAGTGAAAAGAATAAAATAATAACGATTAACTTACCTTCTTTCCACGGCCGGAAACGTAGTGAGGGGAGAAATCGGGTTTAGCTGAGAGAAACCGCAATCTCTCTCAGATTTCCAAGATTCTAACGCCTAAGGCTCTTGTCGGTTAAAGAAGCAAAGTTGATCTACGCTGCAAGGGCTACGCGTGGACATCGGTTTTGTGGAGTTTCTCGACTAACCCAAGAGGTAGGGTCTTCCTACTGTTCATTCTTTCGCTAAGAGCCATTTTAATGGATTGTGATTTGTCGGGAGGCTCAACGACCTGTTTTCTGCCTTAAAATATTTGAACCGAGTGAAGAAACTTATTGTGGTCAGTGGGAATGAAGGTCGAGCCCAAGGTTTTAATGTCGCTCACGTGATTCAGGTGTGATTTTTGCATTGCTCGGGTGATTCAAAATGAATTAAGCTTGAATTGTTTATTAGCCCATGTGAGCTAATTTTGATGTTATTGCTATGAATTGAATAACATGATGTATGTGAATTAATTTATGTTAGTATATGCATGATTTATATATTAACATGAATTGTTTGGAAATGGCATAATGCATTCCATATGCACCGGGGCACCCTAGAATGGTAGGTGTGAGTGCATGACATGAAAGAAATAAAAAAAATGAAAATGGTTGTGAAGGAATTTCATACATTTTTCAAGAATTGCCTTAGAGTTGTCTAACAAATTTCATCTCGTGAGGCCGACGATGATCAAGCTTTAGAATTACCCAACAATTCACCCTGAGGGTTGTCCAATAGGATTTTACCGAAATCTCCCAGAAGATGCTTTTCGAGAACAAAACCTTTTATTTTGAAACAATGTTTTTCTCTACATTTGGCTTAGGCATGTGTGTGAGAGCTCATGGTGACTCGAGACATGATTGGGGCATGTAGACATTCAAGTAGGATCATGCATTTGCTTGAATGTGTTCACAAGATTACATGTACACTTAGGCGCCGAGTAACTCCATGTAGTAGAGATTATCACTATCGGGCACGCTTCACTCCCGTCGAGGATCATTATCGTGTACAGTGTTTCCTTGAGGACGGCGGCCACTGAGGCCGTTTTGAGAAGAAAGCCATGTGGTTTGCAGATACTTTTGTATAACATGTATTAAAAATTTTAAATCTTAATATATGTTCGTATTATGAAGGATATAATTAACTCTTGAACCATTGTGAATATAGTTGGTTTAAATGTCTGTGAGTATGATGTGTAGGCCACGTGGGCCATTTTTACCATGTATGGGCCCTATGACATGAGACACAGAATTCCACAGGTTGACAATGGTCACCTGACACCCCGGATTTTGGGGGCCACAAAATTTTGGTATTAGAGCCAGTATACTCTGCCACCGAGGATTTTGATGGCAAGGGTTAAATCATGCATCCATTGTGCATTTTGATGAATTAATTGTGTTATGTGTTATGTGTCAGATGTCGATGAATAGCAATAGTGAAAATAATGAGAAAATTTTTTTTTCTTTCCGAAAGTTTTACGTAATGTAAAACAGAAAATAATAAATAAATAAATTATAATAAATTTATTTTGGTTCTAATTAAGATATGTGAAAAAAAATTTTGTGATCTTAGTGAGTAAAATGTATGAAAACAAAAAGAAAAACAAAATTTATGCCAAGGAGACCGGCTGGCCACGCCCATTTTCCAGCTTCAATACGATACAATAGATTGTATCGTGACACAGCAGAGCACAGGCACGCTTGGCTAGGCGTGACATGACCAGCAGCGCGACACGACCAGCAAATAAGGCCACGACAAGGCCAAAGAAGGCGCCCACGACATGGCCGCAGCTAAGGCCACGACACCATCATACACGACACCACGGCCATACTACGGCAAGAGGCAAGATAAGGCTACAAGGACGAAGATCGGGTGTGTCACGATACAATTGTTTGTATCGTGGACAAGAGGGCGGCCTCAGGTGGTTAATACACAAACACACACAGCCGCATTTAAGACTCCGGGGCCGCCTCGCGATATTTGCCGCAGAGCGCTGGCGACACGAGCTAACTCACACAAGAACACGGCAAGGCAGCGCGCGCGGCAGGACTCGAGTCACGATACACCCCAGATTACGACCGCAGTGGTCGCGATACGCACACAACGCGGCGCGACATGGCAGAGGCGCCGCGACACGGCCACGAGGGGCCACGATATGGATGCCTTAGTGCCCCACGACACGGCGCCCGCGCACGACGTGGTTTCGGCGGCTACCGGGAGCAATGCATGGTTGGGCTGCAAGGCACACTCGGTTCCGGGTGCTTCACCAGGCACCCAACCCAGCTTCACCTGCTGGCATTGTTTACAATCACCGTTCGGGAGCACTGCTCATGGACATTGTTCATGGGGTTTTAAAAAAATAAAAAAAATAAAAAAAATAAAATAAAATAAGATGAAATAAAATAAAAAAAATTTTGTGTATGATTTAAAATATGAATGTCGTCTCAGATTACTGGCGAATGCAGTACTGACATTGCGTATAAGAATTTTTCTGCATGTTAATACGGTTCCTGGGCCGTGTTTACACCTTAGAGATGTCAGTGATTAAAACTTAATCCTGCCATTTGATGTGTAGATGGCTAGTCGCGAGAGAGGACGCAGAGGTCGGTCCACAGGTGCTGTTACACCACCAAGATTCGACCAAAGAGGCTCACGAGGTCAGAGGGATCGCGGTCACGCTACGCACAAAGCTAGTGCAAAGAGGGTGGCCGTGAGGTCCAGTAACCCCAGAGGTTCAAGGCACATCATCCTCCGATATTCACAGTGGGAGGAGATCCAATGGTGGGCGCACTATCGGGTCTGCGTAGTCGAGAAGGGATCGAGGCTACAAGATTACCTCCGATACTTCCATCAGATCGTACCACCGACTCAGCCTAGAGTGACAGGCCCGCGTGGTGGAATCGCGAAGACCTCAGGGTCCTAGAGGCAAATGACATGGGCGTAGTTCCGTGTCGTGCTCACGGGCAAGTATTTTCCTGACACCGCTAAACATAAGGCTCGTGAGTTCCTGTAGTCGGCAAAGGGACTAGGACTGATTTGAGTATGTGGCCGTGTTCACGGAGTTAGCTTCATGGCCGACGACATAAAGGCCGGCACTGCCAAGGTCGAGATCTGAATACCAGATTGTCCATTCGGGGCAGCACGATCAGAAGACTTCGCCTACAAGACAATGGGACTTTATGGTCGGGACCGCTACGACTATGCAGAGATCGAGGATGCACGGCGCACTCCTGGATGCGAGTGTTAGGTAGCAAGAGGAAGGAGGGCCGGCTTCTTCCGGGGCCGGAAAGAAGTAGAGGGCTTCTAGCTCACGTGGGGTTCCAAAAATATACTGGGCAATATGCCAGAGCTGGCTGCCATGCAGGTATGGCGTGGGCTACCATCGCGCCAGCCGACATATGAGGAGGATCGCCCCCAGAGACAGGATCCCGGCCTGGGGACGCAGTCCTAGTCAGCGATGGGACAGGAAAGGATATAGTATATTCCTCCACACCCTAAGATGGATCGAGGAGCGGGCCACTCCCAGTGGTACCGCACGGCACCTTCGCATAATGTGCAAAGCCGCAGGGGCCGACTATGGGTCGAGGCAGAGGACGAGGCCCACAGACAGGGACATCAGGAATACAGGGGCATGTCTACGCTGTTATACCACCCATCGAGCCAACGTGACGCCTGGGGCCATAGCTGGTACGTTTTTCGTTTATCTCGCCACGGGCAAGAGTATTATTTTATTCTAGTGCATCGCATTCATTTATCACTGCATCGGTTGTGATAGAGTTGGGCTTAGAGGTTAAGGCCTTAGAGGAGCCCTTGTATGTGAGTTCTCCCCTAGGGATTAAGGTGAGGATGTGGATGATATGTCAAGGCTATGAAATGAGATCTCGGGATTCTACTCACAAATGACTCCGAGGGTTATGGACATGTCGAAGTCTCGACGTCATCCTCGATGGATCGGCCGACAGCTTATAAAGTCGCCATCGACTGCGGAGAGGAGGGTTACCGCCTACACTAGGATGGCAATTGTTGTATCAGGGGACAAGCATGATATTTCGCCTCAGACAAGGTAATAAGCCCAAGTGTTTCATGGATATTGGTGGTTGGCTAGCAAGCCTTACCCTAGAGGACGAGGTGAGACCGGACTTAAATCTACTTCGAGTAGTTTGCAAGTATGAGGAAGTTTTTTAGGATGAGCTACCGGGATTGCCTCTGCAGAGGTCAGAGACTTCAGACGTTACACTCCTCGGGCATTTCTCGCCATCTCGTATGACCCACAGGATGGCGCTAGTTGAGTCGCAGGAACTCGCAGTCCAACCATAGGAGTACGACAAGGGGTTCATTAGACCGAGCACTTCACCATTTGTGGCCTCCTACTCCTATTTGCAAAGAAGAAAGACAAGACCCTTCATTGACAAAGAAAATGATCACGCAAATGAACATGGCTACGCCAAGAATCTGACTCATTATCGAGGATTGACGATTTGTTTGATCAGTTGAGAGGAGTGCGAGTCTACTCCAAGATAGACCTTCGCACTGGTTACCATCAGCTGAGGGTTAAGGAGATAGATGATATCCCTAAGACAACGCTCGCAGACGCTATGAGAACTTCTGAGTTTACTAGTGATGCCCTTGATTGATGAATGCGCCACGCATGCATGATTCCTCATGTATTGTGGCATTCCAACCCTATTCGATCAATTTGTCAAGGGTCTTCGTGGATGACATCTTGATCTATTCCCAGTCAGAGAGGGAGCATGAGTATCATTCGAGGATCAGGTTACGCTGCTGAGAGACCACGCCTGTACGCCTAAGTTCAAGAAGTTAAGGAAGTTTTGGCTTATTGAGGTGAGATTTGGGACACGTGTTGTCCGCATCAGCGTACAAGAGACCCCGAGAAGGTCGAGAGGCGATGGTCGAGACCACAGGCTTATCCAGATACCCAGCTCTGGATCGGGCAATTGCAAGAGATTCATCGAGGATTTTCCCAATTAGAGGCACTCGCATGCACGAGATCGACCGAAGGAGGTCAAGTTTGATTGGGATGACCGGTGTGAGGAGGCACTCCAGGAGTTGAGGAGGAGGCCATTTCAGCCTCCTATCTTGATAGTCCCGGACAGGACAGGTGCACAAAGGTATTGTGATGCCGGTCGAATCGAGATGTGTTTTGATGCAAATCGAGGGTAGTAGCTATGGTTCCCGCGCTTGAAAAATCATGAGCGCACTACCCCATCAATAACACATGGAGTCAAGGCCGTAGTCTTCGCCAAGATTTTGGCGCCACTACTTATATGGCGAGCGGTTCGAGGTGTACTGCACTACAAAAGCTTGAAGTATATTTCACGCAATGACCTTAATATGAGGCAACGTAGATGGATGGAGTTCCTAGAGGTCTATGACTTCAGCCAGATTAGCACCCCGGTAAGGCAAATGGTGGCCGATGCACTCAATAAGTCAGCGGGCATCGCAGCATACTTCCCAGAATGGCGGTAATGCTCGAGACTACGGGATAGCTCGCTACGCACGCCAGCGTGTCAGCAGATGCTGTAGTTTAAGAGCTACACCGCCTCTTTTTGAAAGCAGAGTGATCAAATCCTTAGTGACGGTGATGCGAGATGGTCCATCAGTGATCGGGTACACAGTACAGTGACGAGGGTCGACTATCCACACTGATGGTAGTCTTGTATAGAGGACGCAGCAAAGGGTTCCCAAGTCGACCGATTTGAGAGAGGAGATTCGTGGAGTTTCATCGCTTCTCGACATATGCATCCTAGCTGGACAAAGATGTACTAGGATCTTCATTTCCAAAGACTATCGAGCGGGACGAAGAGACACGTAGGGACTTTGTTCGACGATGTCTCATGTGTCATCAAGTTAAGGCCGAGCACTGGGCCAACATGGCTACTTCACCATCGAGGTGGCCGAAAGCGGCTGGAGCACGTTACGATGGATTTTAGACCACTTGCCACGAACACCGTAGTGGACATGATACTAAGATGGGGTGATAAGGACTCCGCCATGAAGTCAGCATTTTCTGCCCGCATGACCTTCACATCAGAGAGAGATTCTCGCCGGCCAGATATCCGAGAGACCGTCCGACTACATGGAGTACTAGTATCCGTAGTGTCGGATAGAGACCTGAGGTTTACGAGGCACTTTTAGAGGAGTTTCCAACAGTCTATGGGCACACGGCTGACCATGAGTACAACTTTCCACGCATAGACCATCCATCAGTCAGAGAGGACCATACAAGTATTAGAGGACATGCTGCGAGCATGCATCCTGGATCATAAGGGTAGCTAGGAAGAGCACTTGCCCTTAGTGGAATTCGCCTATAACAACAGTTATCGCAAGTATACGTATGGCACCATATGAGGTATCAGATGAGCCCCGTAGATCACCGATATGTTGGATGAGGGAGAGAGGCTCCATCGGTCCCGACTGATTTCCAGACACCTCCGAGAAGGTGTGTTTTGATACGACAAACGCCTTCACAGCCAAAGCCGGCGTAAGAGTTCGCGGTTGATGTACGACGCCGACCCTGAGTTCGAGGTCGGGATCACGCCTTCGGGCGTGATGCCTAAGCAGAGGAGTGGTCGTTCGCAAGCGGCTACCATTGAGGTTCATTAGGCCCGAGATACTGAGAGGGTAGGCAATCAGAATAAGACTGCTAGCTTTATCGCCCAACATGTTAGGTGTCTATGAGGTATTTCATACTCACCCGGAGGCCACCCATCCAAATTTCATGGATCGGGAGATCGAGGTTGGACACGATGGGACCTTCGAGAGGGACCAGCGGTGTATTATGGATAGCCTGGATCGTGCTCTTATGACACAAGATCAGAGCACTGGGCGAGGGTACTAAGGGCAAAAGACCGTGGAGTGGAGGAGTCAATGGGAGCGCGAGGACACGATGCGCTACCGATCCCTTCTTATTTAGAGATGAAGGTAGTTAATATACGAATATTTAATGGTTAAGTTTGACTAGTTTACATGCATGGTATAGCAGTATGTCGTATATGCATGTGATTTTTGCGGATCAGACTAATTGGACCTAAATTCTTTAAGGAGGGGAGAATGTAAAACCTAAGAAAATTTTACCTAAAAAGGTAAAATGGTACTCGATCAAAACTAGGTTTTTCTGCATCTCTGATACCTAAACGCGACTTCACCGTTGAATCGCTCTCGCAAATCTAAATACCACGTCGGACTTTGTCGAATTCCAAGATAGTCTAACTTCACGCTGAGGCACCGTGTCGTGTGTCAGATGACAATAGGAGACATGTGATGTGACAAAATTCACCTACTACATGTACCCATGTGACACATGTTGCATGATTAGTGAGAGGATAGAGATAAATAGCTTAGATTAAACCATGTGTCAAAAAGCCTTTAAAATCAAACTAAAGGACAAGGATGAAATTAAGTGAAAAGAATAAAATAATAAAGACAACTTCACCTTCTTCTCCATTTGTTGGAAACAGGCAGTGAGGGGGAGAAACTAGTTTTAGTGAGAGAAAGTGGAACTTCTCTCTGTGATTTCTGCTCGACCTGATTCTCGTCTGAAAGAAGAAAAGAAGTTGATCTACGCTACAAGGCTAAAAGGACACCTGGGCTTTGTAGAGTTTCGACAACTCTAAGAGGTAAAGCCTCTCCTACTTGGTTCATTCTTTACAGAGCCATTTTAATGGACGAGGATTTTGCTGAGGCCTGATGGCCGTGGTTTTCGTCTCAAAATATTTGAACCGAGTGAAGAAAACTTTATCAGGGTCGTGGAACAAAGGCCGAGGCTAGGCTTTTACCGTCACGTGATTTGTGTGTGATTTTGTGGTTGTTCGGGGTGATTCAAAATGAATTGCTTGAATTGTTTATTAGCCCATGAGCTAATTTTGATGTTATCACATGAATTGAATAACATGATGTATGTGAATTAATTTATTTTAGTATATGCATGATTTATATATTAACATGAATTGTTTGGAAATAGCATAATGCATTCCATATGCACCGGGGCACCCTAGAATGGTAGGTGTGGGTGCATGACATGAAATAAAATGAAAGGAAAATGAAAATGGTTGTGAAAGGAATTTCAAGGAAGATTTTCCAAAGAATTGCCTTGGAGAGTTGTCCAACGCTCATCTCGGTTAATTCCAGATGACTATTTTCGAGAATTACCCAAAGAATTCACCCCTGAGGGTTGTCCAACAAATTTTACCAAAACTCTAAGAGTACATTTTCGAGAACAAAACTTCTTTTGTTTTGAAAACAAAGTGTTTTTCCTCTACATTTGGCTTAGGCATGTGTGAGGAGCTCTGTGAGGACTCGAGACATGGGATTGGGCATATAGACATTCAAGTAGGATCATGCATTTGCTTGAATGTGTTTGGTTTCCATTGCATGTGCACTTAGGTGCGGAGTAACCCATGTAGAAGATTATCACTACTGAGCACTGCTCACCTTGTCAAGGGATCGTTATTTCAGGTATAGGGTGTGTTCGGGAGGACGTCGCTCACTAGAGGCCGCTTCTCACTAGAGGCTGCTTTTGAGAAGAAAGCCGACATGTGGCTTTGCAGATACTTTTGTATAAATATGCACAATTCAATCCAGAATAACACACATATAATTAACTCAACTATTGTAATATAATTGGTTTTAAATGTTTGGTGAGTATGCAGGCCAATGTGGGCCATTTTTACTATGTATGGGTCTCAGATGAGACACTGGTGATTCCACAGGTCGACGGTATCAATCCGGACAATCCCGTGATTCGGGGGCGCCACGAAGAACGTATAAGGGACCAGAGCAAATTGTAGCTCTAAGGCTCCTAAATATGGGTTTAAAGGTGAGTTCGTAGCTCACGGTATGCTTTGCTTGGGTGTCATTTATGGTGTTTTACATAAGAGCTCTCACTCAACGCATATTGAGTGATTAAAAATTCTCGTGGTAAAATGCACTTGTGTGAACAATTTGCATCGGGCGAAGGAGGCAAATCTGTTACCCCAAAGCGCTAAATCATAAAGGAGCTACGGTAAGAACAAATTCGACCCGCCTGCAAATTGGAGTAGTATGGATGTAAAAATGCACACCCTGAGTTTTAGTGATCCACCAGATGATTCTAATTGGAGACAAACCTTAGAACCATGTAGATTCAAATGAGTGTGAAGGGACCACACTAATTTATGGAGTTAAGACCCCGAAATTGAGAAAATGTGTAGCAATCGAAAGAGCTAATATATCAATATATGTTAAATGAGAACTGAATTAGAAGATCCATAAACAGAGATGATTTGAATTTAATGGGCAATGAGAGACCCATACATATGTACTTCTTAATATGGAAGCAAGGGAGAAAAATATGGCTCATGGTCCTTTCATAAATTTTTGTAAGTGAAGGAGTATTTGCAGATATCAACCCTAACCAAAACTCCTAGAATAACCTACTAATATGTGTGATTGTCATTTGTATTCATCTAGAGCCGACGAGAGGCAAGCCCGCATTGAAGCCGATTCAAGACTGGAATCAAAGTGACGAGATTTTGCCTGTTTCTCAAACTCTTTCTATTTCTATAATATTTGAATAATTACTTAAATGATTTGAATTTTGGAAAATGATTGGACAAGAAAAAGATATTGATTTGTGTTTGAAATGATTTGTTTTAAGTGATTTGAGACAATTGCTTTTGAAACGAATTTGCATAAGAAAATTGCATGAACGTGAAAATGTTCTATTTGCATACAAATGTATATATATACTATTGTAAATTGTATTGAATGATTTTAATGCCCTTAAAAGAATGTTAACCGCTAGAATTCGAAAGTTAAGGATAAATCGGGTATACCAACAAGAGTCGAACAAACGTATTATTGCAGCATACCGATCTGAGTCAACGGATAGTACTCCAGAGTGTACACCAACTGAGTACATATTTTTATAAAATCGTGTTTACATCAACCGCAAACAATGACCGCGTCAAGTGATTCGTTATCCTTGCAATTTCAAAGCATAAAGAAATTCAATATGCTAAAATGCAAAATGATAATGAGAGTTGAAAAGTGCATGATTTATGATCTCAATGATTATTCGGCGAAATGAAAATGCATAGTTTCCGAGATGACCAATGAATCAGAACATTATATGGAAATATATCTTATGTATGTATTTGCATCGCATTAAGAATTTAAGAAAGTATGAAAGCATTGTCTTATAAAATTGCATGACGGATTTAAACTGAAATAAAGAGAGAATTAGAGAATCATCTAAGCATGAAAAATTTAGCGTGTTGTTTTTATCAACGCTGCTAGATATCAAGTAGAGCAGCAGACCGAAGACGCGGCGCCGAGTCACTGGCCAAACAACGTGGAGTATAACTAAATGCTTCGTCCCATGCATATCATTCATTTCATGATATTTGTAACTATTTTGCATTGAATTCAATGATGTAAAAGTCTTCATGAGAAGAATATATTTTTGACTCATTTTGTTTTGATATTATGAATGTGTTTTTAAAGAGAGGTGAACTCTAAGAATAACATTTTGTAAAGGTATTTGAAAAGGCATGGAATGCCAATTTGTATAAATGTGTTATTCAAGAACAGTTATGGGCCCTATTTGAATTAAGGAAATGTATATATATATATGAGAAGAGATATATATATATATATATATATATATATATATATATATTCTTTATGTCAAAGCAAGAATGTGATTAGGTATTGATATCATATACCCATAAATAATTATGTTTTAAATGAATATTAATTATTCATATTAGAAATGGGTATATGAAATGTGTTTAAATGAACATACCTTTAAAAGGTAAAAAGAGAGCTTACATGCCTAGCACTCTCAACAAACGGGATTATGAGATGAGGAATCGCACACTTCTTGATATGGTGCGATGTATGCTTGTTAATTCCTCACTATCTAAGTTCTTGTGGGGTGAAGCTTTGAAAACTGCAGCTTATATTTTGAACCAAGTGTCTATTAAGTTTGTTCCAAAGACTCCATATGAGCTATGGTCACAGAAGAAGCCAAGTCTTCTCACTTCCATGTTTG
Source organism: Tetrastigma voinierianum (assembly GCA_016808115.1). Classification (NCBI taxonomy): domain Eukaryota; kingdom Viridiplantae; phylum Streptophyta; class Magnoliopsida; order Vitales; family Vitaceae; genus Tetrastigma; species Tetrastigma voinierianum. The sequence goes on from JAEQBH010009137.1 coordinate 89,321, forward strand.
GGGATGCAAGGTGGAAGTGAGACCGTACAACCTGCAATCCAAGAAACTTGATCCAAAAACCATTAGTGGGTACTTCATTGGTTATTGTAATGGATCAAGAAGTTCTAGGTTTTATTGCCCATCGCACACCACTAGAATGTGAAATGACGAATCATCTATTTTGAGGATGCTACGCGCTGCCGCCACGCCCCTTTGATCAATTCGACCAACCCAACGCTGTAATTGTGACCCGACGCTGGACCACTAAATCCATTTATCTGTAAAACACATTTCATATACTCATTTTCGATAGGATATTTAATATCCATTAAATCATATTTATATATGTGAATATGATATCACTACTTATTCACATTCATTAATATAAGAAGTATGCATTATAAATTTTCTAGAGGGCCCATAACTATACTTTAGTACAATATTTATACATAACGACATTTCCATGCCCTTTCCAAATCATTTACAAAATATTTGTCAGAGTTCACCTCTTATCTTTGAAAATCCACATTGTAAAGTATATTCCATGATAAAAAAATTAAAAATAATCTTCTTATGAAGATCTACATCTTTTGATTTCAATACAAAGTAAGCTTACATGATATCATGAAATGAAGTAGGCGTAATGAGACTCGAGCATTTACTTATACTCCGCAAGATTTGACGACACTCTAGGCTATGCGCTTTGGCCCCGCCACTATCTACTTCCCTGCGACCTCACGCATGAGTGCCAACGCTGGGCTAAGCATTTTAATTGCGAGTGGTTTTTGTATTTCTATTCTCATTTCAAACAATTATACCATCTATATGCATAACAATTAACTTTTGCTATATGCATCACTTAATCATCTAAAAAACATTAAACATATTTTCCAAACAACCTTTCAACATATTACTCATGTGATCCATGCGATATTTGTAAATATACCATTTTATAGTAGTTTAACATTCTTTCATTTTGTCTTAAATATAGAAATACAATAATTCTCATATTTTATGCTCCCATGTTTTATTATTCTTGTCACAACTTAATTCATACAATCCACACAATTATTAATCATTTTGCCCTTAAATGAATCTAATCGAAACTTTGGCAAGGAGATAACTAATCATTCAAGACGGCCCAACTGGCCTGCAGTCGATATAAACATTTAATAACTCAAGATCGTCCCGTTGATCACTCTGACCGGTTATTTTACATTTGCATTTTGTGTACACTACCGATACTGTCCCATTAGGCTATAAATCAGTATGCCACTATAAATCATTTCGTTCATAGTATTGCTACATTGACCCTTATTGGTATATCAATTTATCCCTAACTCAAACATGACGGTTAATATTCTCTTAAGGGCATTAATAATTAGTCATTTACAATACCATTTTTATATTTCACAATACAATTAATATTCTCGATGGATTCGTTTGTACATACATGAATCTCGTCATGTTTGCCACTACATAGTTCATTTATAAATCAATTAACCAACACTCAAACAAATTCATTTATGGTTCAAATAGAAGAACATATGCAGATGTTTGTTAAACATTTCAGATTTAATTGTTTCAAACCAAAAACACAGATTTCATAACAAACATTCTAGATTTGACAAACAAACACAAAACTTGAAACGAAAAGAGAAGTATGAAGAACAAACCAAAAAGGTTGTCGATTCTAGTCTCCTATCCTTGGAATCCCGATCTTAGGTCATGTTTTGTCATCATCAGCCCCTAATCCATCACAAATACGTCACAATTAGAGAACAAAAAAAAAAAATCAGTTATGCATGCTAGCGTTTTTGGTTAGGGTTTATTTCTACCTAATACACTTTCACTTGTAAAATTTTCTAGGAACAAATGAGCCATATTTTTCGAAAACTTCCTACAAGAAAATGATAGTTATATGAGTCTATTTTCAGTATAAATTGGAATCATCCAATTTAGAGTACCAAAACTCAAGATATATCCTAAACAATTGAGACTACTTTATTTTCAAAACAGAACCAGAATTTGCCCGAAAGCATAACTTCATTTTGATGAATTTCTGGGTCTAATGGGGTCTAAATTTGAATACACTTATTTCAAGAAAATTTGTTCTCCTAGAAGTCTAGTTTACCCAGAAATTTTAATCACTCAATTTGAATGAGTAATGGCCAAGTTATGGCCAAAACAAAAACATGGGATTTGGAAAATTTTGACAGCATCTCTCATAAAACCTCAACATTTCCTTTATACAAAAATTCCTCAAACCAATCCTAATTAAAGAAAAAGGTCACAGAACTCTAACTCAAACATATATATACTGAATTATGGTTTTACCAAATCCAAACGCTGACAAAGAGGGAGTTAGAGGGTTCTTAACAAGCAAATGGGTGAATCCATACCCAAACTTAGACAAGTATCCATAATTTTAATCTTTTTAACACTCCTCTAGCTTTCCTTCTTTCTTCCTCTTTAAGACCAAGTAGAGTCCAAAGATGGCTTCTCCCCCTCTCTCAACCGTAGCCCTAGCTCCCCTTTTGCCCAAATGAGAAATGGTCTAATTTCACTAGACCAAATACGGGTCTTATTCTCATCTTCAGACGAGGCCTTGCTCGCCTTCCCGCTTGGCCTTTTTTTTTTTTTTTTTTTTTTTTAAATTTTAATAAAGCCCTTCATTTCTATTTCATTTGCATAACAAATTTATCACATTTCTACTTTGGTATACTCTTTCTTCATTTATGACCTTTGGGTCCCTATTTGACATTTAACCAATTTAACTCGACCTTGTATTAATTCTCAGTTTTATTTTTTATTTTTATTTTTCACTCTAAAATTTTATTTCTATCACTTAAAACTGATAAAATAACAAATAACAAAATAAAAATTTAGAATAACATATAATATAAGGTAAAATAATAAGACAAAAGGTTATTTTTTCGGGATGTTACACAAGCCAAGGGCAAAGAAAATCGTGGTTCAAAGAACACCCAATTTTATTCAGTGCCTATTAAGCTCCATTCATCTCTAGCCTTGTTGTTGACTAGCATCTCGCAGCCACTATCGACGATGAACCACCAGTATGTAGATCCACAGCCCCAGATGTAGTCATGGATATACTGGAGGGAGTGTCGAGAGGGCGGTGTGGCCCAATTTCATATGACTACATTGTCTACTGGCCGGAGCATGAGTATGACGGGTGATGTATCATATCCAACTACCTACAAAGAATTCATAGTCCTCAATCCAACTTTTGGATCGGTGCAATGAAAGATGAGATGACTTCCATGTCACATAATAAAGTGTGGAGCTTAGTAGATTTTCCAGATGGTTGTAGACCTATTGGGTGCAAATGGGTGTTCAAGACAAAGTGTAATGCCAAGGGACAGGTAGAGAGATATAAAGCAAGATTAGTGGCTAAGGGTTACAGTCAATGAAAAGGTATTGATTTTAAGGAAACCTTCTCTCCCATGTCCATTAAAGACTCTCTACACATTACTATGGCTATAGTGGCTCATTTTGATTTGGAGTTGCATTAGATGAATGTGAGGACAACTTTCTTGAATGGAGACTTAGTTGAGAATGTTTACATGTTTCAACCTACCGGTTTTGAGGAGGTTGGTAAGGAAAAACATGGTTTGTAAGCTCTAGAAATCCATTTATGGTTTAAAGCAGGCTTCTGGGCAATGGTATCTCAAGTTTGATGAAGTTGTCACCGCTAATAGTTTTAAGGAGAACATCGTGGATCAGTGCATATATATAAAGCGTTAAATGTGGTAACATATTTCCCTCGGCTTTATATTGCCGATGACATTTTGTCGCAACCAATGATATCGACTTGTCAGTTGAGACAAAGCAAGCTTATTGTTTAGCCATTTTGATATGAAGGATCTAGTAAGATATTACGCTCGCATAAATCAGAAGACCCGAGAAATTCCAATTTTCTCAACAAGGGCAAATCGCACTTCACTGTAACCAAATTTATTCTCTAGATCTCTGATGACGAAACGAATTTCACCGATTGAATCGTCTCGCGAAATCTGGGCCATCACGTCGACTTCGTCGAATTCGAGATAGTCGAAATTTACATCGCTCGGCATTATCTAGTATCGGGTGTCGTAAAAACGAAATGCGAAAGCACAAAAGTCACTATAACATGCATACAATACGTTACACATGCTGGGCGCGGAGTAGAGGCAGGTGATGGAAACTTATCTACGAGATAGTGCCAAATGTCGAAAATCCAAGCTCAGACATGATGGCATTATAATTTGTTTTAAATGATAATAAGACAAAATCGTAATAATGTCGCTCTTACCCTTATTAAAGAAGCCAAAACGTGGGAAGAAGGAAAGCGAGATGCAAGAGCTTTCATTTTTTGTGTTTGAAGGAGAGAGTATCAAGCTTCTCTCCGTATTTGCGCGATCCGATCACACGAGTTTTTCTAGAGCAAGAAGGAAAGCCGTTTCACGCAGAGGCCTACGCAAGGCTCCAGGCTTTAGGGAGCTCACAAACTCCGTGAGGTAGGATTTATCCTACTTGGTTTTACAGCACTTCGCTTAAGTGTTTCATGATGCTTTGGCCGAGGCCAACTAAACAGTTGATCTGGCCCCAAACTCTGGGACCTAATTGTTAGAATTTTTGAGCCAGGGACGCCTACGAACTGCGTGTGTGACTAAGTGTGGCTGTCACTGTGATTTATGCATTAAATCATGTACAGATGTGTATGAGGCCTGAATGCCATGAAATTCGTTCCCAAAGTAAACCGATGATTGACGATATGCCATGAACAATAACCCGAGGGTTTTACTGTCGCGCGAATAGTGACACGACTAATTTTGTGTGAAATGTGTTTCGTCGAGTGATTCAAGATGAATCGCCGTGTTTGCCGATTAGCCCACGGAGATAATTTTTGCAATGGATTGTGAAATTGCATAACATAAGCCTGTGGTGATTTAAATTATGTAAATATATGTATGAGCGATATATTTGCATGTGTTATATAAATCAGATTGAATTGGCATCATGCATTCCATATGTGTCAGCACCCTAGAACACAGAGTGAGCGACGAGGTGGTTTATCGGGAGAGAGTGGTTTCGAGGGTTGACTAATAATAATAATTATCTGAGTGTGTCCATTACACATCTGGAGGGTAGTCCATATAAAATTATCAATCGTCTGAAAGGCCCAATTGATATACACTGGGAGGGTTGTCCACTAAATAGATTATCTAGAGCCGATCCATTACTTATATCTGAGGGTTGTCCACATTTAAAAACAAACACCTTTGAAAGTAAAGGTTTCATACGGCTTAGCAAGGAGGGAGCCTGGAGACCTGACATGGTCAGTCATTTGCATTCAAGCAAGATCACGTATTTGCTTGAATGTGTTTACATAGAGCATTGCATATGCACTTAGGTGAAAGTAGCCCATTTAGGGCGATTCCAATTACTAAAGGAGCAAATTTCACCTCACGAGTGGATATTATTTTTCGACAAGGAGCGTGCGAGGACGCCATCCTGTGAGGTCGACATCAAGAGCTTGTGGCTTTGGTGTTTTAGAATCTGCGTATTAGGAATGTTGTAAACTTTTAATATGTGTTGTATAAGAGTAAACTTTTAACTCTTGGAAACTATGGTATATAGTTAGTGTATTTTTGATGAACATTGGTATATGGGCCTGGCGGCCATTGGTACTCATATCGGGTTATATTGGATTGTTAGGGGACAGTTTGTATTTGGGCAGAGCTCCCGCACAAAGGAGACTCTACCCACTTTCGTGAACAGTGCTCAGTTATTCGACATTTACGAAGATTCCATGTCGACAGCATCAACTTAATTTCCTGTGATTTCAAGGCCACTATTGGTATCAAAGCTTAGGTATACGAATACCCAGAACTCCTAAGTTTGGCTATCCATCACCACTTGGTGTGGTTCAATGTTAAGTTTAGGTATGAGATTACCTAGGAAGGCACGGACAAAACTAGAACACTGCATGCATGTGTTTTAGGTGATTGTTTGATAAATGATGTGTAATCATGTGAATGTTTGATGAATGGTGTGTATACCATGTTGTATGTGTTATGATTGTTTGTGTGCTTAGTAATAGCAACACAGGAAAACAAATGATGTGTTGTGGACTTCAGAGTTTTACAAAGGTAAAACTCGAACAAGAAAAATAAATAAAATAAATTCTACACTTTGGTTTTTCGGGAAATGAAAAAAATTGAGGTGGAGAAAATTTACGGTTTACGTGCAAAATCGAAAAATGAAGAAAATAAATTTTATAAATTTATTTGGTTTAGAGGTGAAGAAAATTATTTTCTAAGGTTTTACAATTTGTAAAACTGAATAAAATAAATTTTTATAAATTTATTTTGAAAGTATTCGAAAATGAGAAAAATAGGTATGGTATTTTTTTTTAAGATTTCAAGAGGTCGAAGAAATGAAAAAAAAAACATAATGAAAAAGAAAAAAAAGCGGTGTAAACTAAATTCGCTACGTCTAATCAGATTGTAATGGTAATACATCAGATTGCGACACCAAGGCTGGGCTTAGCCCGGGGAAGGCCGGAATTGTATTGTGACAAGAGGCAATGTATTGCAACTTAAGAGGTCGTTGAGGACCAGACGAATACACCCAGTGTATTGTGACGGGCAGTACGGGCAGTACCGTGGCGCCGCGACACTACAGTTGCCACGACACGGCGCTCCGCCTACGATATTTGCTGCTGGCGCTACGGCCGATATAAGCCGCGAGGCGCCACATTACCGAAAGTAGGCGCGCGCAGACACGGCCACGATACGGCCGCTGGCTCGCGACATCGCGCTTATACGCGATATTTACGGCTGGGCAACCACGACACGCTACCGGGCGATAAGCATTACGCCCACGCCGCTGCCACCAAGCTGGCAGCCGAGCCGTATCGCGCATTACGGTGTACTTGGCCGCTTGCCTCGCATCGCTCCCGAGTCACTTTTTTCGACAATCAGCACCTACAAAATTTTCAAATTTTTTTAATAAATCAAATAAAATGAGACAAAATTTTGGAAAAATAAATTAAAATAATTTTTTTTTGGATAAAATTGATTTGACATGTGAATTAATTGTCTCGCATTGCATTTAAATGCGGACATAGAATATGAACTGTATATTCCGAAAATAAAGGTCTTCGTACTGCTACGCCTGTAGATACCAAAGATTGTATTTAACTACCATTCGAACCGTAAATGGCTAGTCGAGGACGAGGACGCAGAGGGTCCACGAGAGACCGGGTCAGCACCACCCAAGATTCGACTGTACCACCAAGATTCGATCACAGCCTTTGTAGAGGTCAGAGGTATTAAGCAGGTAGCTATAGCACAAAGCTGGTAAAGCAGTCGTGGGTCCCGTAACCTCCGCAGGTTTGTGTGCACATCATCCTCCTACATTCACAGGGAGGAGATCCAATGGTGGCAAGACCATTGTCCATGCAGATTGAAGGTGTTAGAGCCATGCAAGATTACCCCACGCGACCAGATCAAAGTTACCGCTTCACCCAGAGGGGCAGGCCCAAGTATGGTGGAATGCGACCTCAGAGACCTGTGAGGCTATGACATGGGCAGAGTTTCAGGAGCTGTTCATGGGTAAGTACTTTCCAAATACTGCGAGGCATGCGAAGGCTCAGGAGTTCCTAAAGCTGAAGCAGGGAGCAATGACTGTGATGGATTATGTGGCTAGATTCATGGAGTTAGCCCGATTTGCTGATGATTACACGGGCACGCATAGCGACCAAGGTTAAGAGATTCTCGAGAATGGACCGGGGTTGTCCATTCGGCCGTGGATTGCAGGACTTCACTACAGATATGGATTCCATGGTCGGGACAACCCCGATATCAGAGATAGAGGATGCCTAACACAGGATGCGAAAATAGTAGCAAGAGGAAGGAGAGTCAGTCTTCTTCCATTTCAGGAAAGAGGCAAAGAGCTTTCACGAGGGTTCCAGAGTCGCAGCCCATCCGCCAGTGACGATGAGAGTCATTGACCAAAGTGTGGCGTATGGTGTGCTATCATTGTCGCAAATCTCTAGACACATGGGAGTGGTGGATTGCCTCGAGACAAAGGATCCTGTTTCAGGGACGCAGCCCCACTGGTAGGACGAGGATACAAAGACGCTCCTCCACAAGACGCAAGATAGGCCAAAGGAGCCTAATTAACTTCGTGGAGCAACACCAAGAATCCCATTCACACTGCAGTGCCCGAGAGGCTGAGTTAGCCGAGGCAGAGGACGAGGCCCATGCTGTGACATCGTGGGTTCGGGGGCGTGTCTACTTATCACACCACAGCCGAAATGCCAGATCAGCCGCTATACAGTGGTATCGTTTTACATTCCCGCCACGGGCAAAGAGTGTTATTTGATTCTAAGGTTTCGCATTCATTCATTGTCGTGATCGGGCGTGATAGAGTCGGGCTTTTAGAGGTCGAGACCTGTAGGAGCCTTTCAGATGTGAGTTCTCCTCAGGATTAAAGCAGAATAGTGGATGATTTGTCGCATAAGAGTCGATCTCTAGGACTCTACTCACAAGGACCAGGACTGCGGACATGTCGAGTTTGATGTCATCCCGGGATGGATCAATGACAACCATGGTCGTTATTGATCGCAGCCGCAGAGGCTACCTCACACCCAGACTCGCATCAGGTGGTACTGTGAATAAGCATGACATTTCGCCCCGCATAAATTTTTACAAGTCCGTGTGTCGTGGATAGTTAACGGTTGGCTAGCGAGCCTTACTCCTAGAGGACGAGGAGAGACCGACTTGGGAGCCACCTCGAAAGAAGGTGCGAATATGATGTTTTTCCGCATGAACCACCCGATCGCCACTCCACAGAGGGTCAGAGACTTCAGATCGAATTACACCCCCGGTACTTCACCCATCTCTACGACTAAGACAGATGGCACCAGCTGAGTCGCGAACTCGTGAGTCCAAGCACAGAGCCATCGGATAAGGGTTCATTGCACCAAGCACTTCACCATGGGGCGTCCTGCTCTATTTAAGAAGAAGAAGGACAAGACCCTTCGACTACGATTGACACGACAATTAACAAGGTTACGATCAAGAACCTACTCCATTACCGAGGATTGAAGATTTATTCGACAGTCAGAGGAGCGCGAGTCTACTCCCAAGATGTAATTCTTCGTGACCGGTTACCATCGCGCTGAGGGTCAGTGGAGAGATGATATCCCTAAGACAGCTTAGACGCAAGTATGGGCACTTTGAGTTTACTATGATGCCCTTTCGATTTACGAACGCGCTAAAGAAGATTCACGGATCTCATGCATAAGGTATTCCAACCTCTATTTAGATCATTTGTCGTAGTTTTCAGAGATGACATTTTGATCTTACTCCTACCGTGAGTGGGAGCATGAGGTCATTTGAGGATCGACATGCTTGTCGAGAGACTATCGCTGTAATGCCAAGTTCGCAAGTGCGAAGCCAGCTCATCGAGGTGAGAGATTTCGACACGGAAGTCGCATCGTGAGGTCACGACCCAGAGAAGGTCGAGGCCGTGATGAGTCGAGAGACCGGTTAGTCTTCAAGATAATGAGTTTCTCGGGATTGGCTAGGTATTACAGAGACTATCGAGGATTTCTCCGATAGCAAAGACCTATGACAAGGTCGAATTCTAAGGAGATCAGCTTGATCGGGATGACCGATGTGAGGAGGCATTCCAAAGAGTCAAGAGGAGACTTACTTCACTCTCCCATCTCGATAGTCCCGATAGGGGACAAGGGTACACAAAGCAGAACAGGATGCCTCGAGGGCCGAACCTGGATGTGTTTTGATGCACCCGAGAGGGTAGTAGCTTACGGGTTCCCGCCATACAGAATTAACCCACACACACTATTAATGGAGTCAAGGCCGTAGTCTTCGCCAAGATTCGCGCCACTACTTATATCGAGAGGAGTTCGAGGTGTACTCGCACCATAAAAGTCCGCGATATTTTCACGCAATGGACCTCAATATGAGGCAACGCGATGGACGGAGTTCCGAGGATTATGATTTCACTTGCATACCATCCCGTAAGGCAAATGTAGTGGCTGATGTCACCTAAGTCACGAGGAGTATCGCAGATGGCTTCCCGGAGGCGGATGTCTGAGATCAGGGGACGCTTTGATTACGCATACGAGCAAAGTAATGTGTTACGCTGGGAGTTTAAGTAAGGCACCGCCTCGCTGAAAGCGCAGTGATCGAGCGTCCCAAAGTGGCAAGACGTAGAGATAGTGTCCATCAGTGACTCGTACGCCAGTACAGGACGGTGGTCGGATCGTCTACTACAGATGGTAGTCTTCTGATAGAGGACTGCAGTGGTCCCCCCATTCGACCGATTCGAGAGAGGAGATTCTCGTGGAGTTTCACCGCCTCGACGGTTGCTCATCCAGTGGCACGGAAGATGTACCAGATCTCGCCAAGACTATCGAGCGGATGAAGAGACACGCAGGAACTTTCAGGCGACAATGCCTCACGCGTCGCCAGGGTAAAGGCCGAAAGCACCAAAGCCACCTGGCTGCCTAAATGCATCGGGAAGTAGCCGGTGGAAGTAGGAGCACGTCATGATGGACTTTGTGACCCACTTGCCACGGACGCAGCAGAGGCATGACGCGGAGCATGTGGGTGAGATGGACTCGGCCACGGCTTCCAGACATTTTCTAGCCGCGCGGATGACCTTCGCCTCGAGAGATTCCCGCGCTTGTATATTCGAGATATCCACATATTGAGTACCTAAGATCCATAAGATCTGATAGGGACCTGAGATTTACACAAGACTGAAGAGTTTCCAAAAGGCTATGGGCACACGGCTGACCATGAGTATTAAATTTTTTCCACCCACGTACGATGGTCGGGCCCGAGAGACTATACAAGTGTTAGAGAATATGTGCGAGCATGCAGCCCCGGATCATAAGGGTAATCGGGAAGTGCATTTTCCTCAGTGGAATTCCGCCTACAACAAGCATCGCACGAGTATGCGCACACCATGAGGCATCAGATAGAGGCCATGCGCATCACCGCTATGTCGGGACTGAGGGGCGGGAGAGTTCCACGATCGGGTCCCGATGACTAGAGACACTTTCAGGCAGCTGATACCCATTAACGCCTTCACGCGCCGCAGCCTAAGCAGAAGAGCTATGCAGATGTACGACGCCGACCCCAGAGTTCGAGGTCAGGGATCACGTTTTCAAGGTGATGCCTAAGAGAGGAGGGTCGTGCCCTAAGCGTGGAAGCTATCGCGAGATTCATCGGGCCTTTCTAGATACCGAGAGGATAGGCACCGCAGCACGGCGAAGTTTTACCGCCAAAGACGTCAAAGGGCCCACGGCGTGATTTCACGTATCCATGCCCGTGGCGTACTCGTGATCCGAAATTTACGTGGCGGATCGGGGACGATTGAGGTTAACACCGGGCCGGACTCGCGAGAGGGACCAAAGGTGATTTTGGATAGTCATAATCGTGTTTTGCAAACGCAAGACCGTGAGAAGAGCGAGTGCTATCGCGCATCTATGGAGCGAGGAGTCAACGTGGGAGTGCGAGGACACGATGCGCTACCTATCCCTTCGCTTAGGAATGAAGGTACGTGGTTTAGTCGCTTAAAATTTAAATCCGTTTAAATTACATGCATGGAGCAGTAATGCGGCATACATGTATCAGGTTTCTGATTCGCCCGCACTCTCGACTTAAATTCCTTTTAAGGATGGGAGAATAGACCCGAAAATTCAAATTTTCTCAACAAGGCAAAATAGTACTCTACTGTAACCGAATTTATTCTGTATCCGGGATGACAAACGGATTTCACCGTTGAATCGCCTCGTGAAATCTAATACCACGCCGACCTGTGGAATCGGAGACGTAATTTACACGCTTTTTCGAGGCATCGAGCATCAGGCAAGAAACGAAATGTGAGGTGAAAAAAGTCACCTATAACATGTACACATGTTACACATGTTGCGTGAGTAGAGGTGATGGAAACGGATCACGAGATAAGACTAAATGTCGAAATCCAAGCTCGAGGACATGATGGCATTATAGAACTGCTTTTTAAATGATAATAAGACAAAACCGAATAAAGGTCGTCTCCTACCCTTATTAAAAGAAGCCAAAACGTGGGAAGAAGGAAAAGGAGATGCAGTAGCCATTTTTTTGTGTTTTAGTGAGAGAGTATCGTCTTCTCTCCGTAGATTTAAGGCGATCCGACTCATTCAATTTTTCTGAAAGCAAGAAGGAAAGTCGCTCACGCAGAGAGGCCTACGCGCTGGGTTCAAGCCAGGAAGTTTCGGCAAACCTCAAGCATGGCGCAGTGATTTATCCTACTTGGTTTTACACTTCATTTAAGTGTTTTATGATGTTTCTATTGGTCAGGCCTCAACGATCTGACGGCCCCAAACTCGGGACCGAATCGTTAGGAATTTTCGAGTTGGCCTGACATCTACCTGACCGTGTGTGGATGGTGTGGCTGTTGGGCTGTGATTTATGCATTAAATCATGTATCAGGATGTGTATGAGGCCGAAATGACATAGAAATCTGCGTTCCCAAAGTGAACCGATGATTGATGATAGGTCGTGAACAAGAACTAAAGGGTTTACTGCTCACATGAATAAAGGGACACTAATTAATTTTTTGTGTGAAATGTGTTTGGTCAGAGTGATTCAAGATGAAGGTTCGTTTATTGATTAGCCCACGGAGCTTAATTTCTTGTGTAATGGATTGTGAAATTGCATAACATGTTTGTGTGATTTAAATTATGTAAATATATGCATGATAATATATTTGCATGTGTTATATAAATTGTATTGGAATTGGCATTATGCATTTCATTTGCGCTGGGGCACCCTAGAACGATAGGAGTGAGTGCATGAGGTGGTTTATTGAGAGAGTGGTTTCGGAGGGTTGACTAATAATAATAATTATCTGGGAGGTGTCCATTACAATATCGAGGGTAGTCCATATAAAAATTATCAATCGTCTGAGCCTACCCAATTCGATATACACTGGGAGGGTTGTCCACTAAATAGATTATTCTGAAAGTCTGGCCCACATTTATATCTTAGGGTTGTCCACATTTAAAAACAAACACCTTTGTTTTGAAAGTAGTGCTCTCATACTGTGTGGCTTAGGCATGCGAGGGAGCCTGAGGACTCCTGACATGGGCTGGTCATTTAGACATTCAAGCAGTGATCACGTATTGCCAACGTGTGTTTACATAGGAGCATTGCAGATATGCATCTCAGTGGGAGAGTAGCCCATTTAGGTGATTCCACCACCGGGGCGATAGCCCACCACCCCGTCGAGGGACATATTTTTCAGTACAAAGGAGCGTAGCAGGAGACTCGCCATCCTGCAGGCCGACACCAAGAAAGCCTGGCCGTGGCTTTGGTGTTTTAGAATACATGTATTAGAATGTTGTAAACTTTAATATGTGTTGTATAAGAGAAACTTTTTAACTCTTGAAACTATGGTATATAGTTAGTATTTTGATGAACATTGGTATACGGCCCAAGTGGCCATTCAAGTACTATATCGGGTTATATTGGATTGTTGGGGACAGGTTTGTATTTCGCAGAGCTCCTCGCATAAACATGAGACTCTGCCCACCCTCGTGAATAGTGTCAAGTTATCCACATTCACGAGTATTCCGCTGCTGATCTAAACAGTTAACCCGACCCCGATTCGGGCGTCACATAGATACTTCGCGATAGACCTAGTGGCATTCTAAGATTGTCCCAACAGACGTATATTGAACACATCCTGAAAAGGTTCAATATGCAGTCATGTTCTTCTGGTAAGGCACCAATTTTGAAAGGTGACAGATTTTCCAAAGGCTAATGTTCTCATAATGATATTGAAAGAGATCATATGAAAGCAGTCCCTTATTCTTCAATTGTGAGCGGTTTAATGTATGCTCAAGTATGCACACGCCTTGATATTGGTTTTGTTGTTGGCGTGTTGGGTAGGTGCTTGAGTGATCCTAGTCAAAGCCACTAGAAAGCGGTTAAGAAAGTTTTTAAGTATCTTCAGGGTACCAAGGTTCTTATGTTGACATATCGGCGCACCGACACTCTTGAGGTGGTTGGTTTTAGTGATTCCGATTATACAGGTTATGTGGATGATAAAAAGTCCACTTTTGGTTATATCTTTATGATGACTAAATGAGTTGTTTCGTGGAAAAGTGTCAAGTAGACACTTATAGCTTCTTCTACTGTTGAGGCAGAGTATATGGCTTGTTACAAGGTTACTTGTCATGCAATATGGTTGCAGAACTTCATTTCAGCTTTGGAGGTTGTTCACTCCATTTCTGATCACAAATTGTTCTTTCGATAATCCCGCTAGCCAGATCTTTCTAGAACACTAGAGCATTCTCGCTCCAAGCACATTGATGTAAAGTTCTTTTTTGTTAAAGAGAAAGCTGCAGAGTCCCTCATTTCGATTAAGCACACGCCTACGACTAGTATGTTGGCAAGCCCACTAACCAATGTGACGCCCCATTTCCTGGGGGTCCCGTTGACCACCATCAACATGCGGAAAACCTATGTGTCTCATATCATGAGACCCACACATGAGTAAAAATGGCCACATTAGCATACACATCATACTCACCAAAATATAATCAACTATATTACCATAGTTTTAAGAGTTATTACATCACTCTTAATACGAACATATATTAAAATTAAAAATTCTAATACATGTTTTACAAAGATATCAAAGTCACAATCCGATTTCTTCTTAAAAGCTTACTTAGTGAGCGTCATCTTCCCGAACACTTCCCGCACCAAAATAATTCTTCCACAGGTGAGCAATGCCGCAGCTGAATTTCTACATGGGTTACTCCCCACCTAAGTGCACATGTAATGGCAACCAAACACATTCAAGCAAATGCATGATCCTGCTTGAATATCTACATGCTCAATCCCATGTCTCGAGTACTCACCGACTCCCTCACACATGCTTATGCCATGTATGAAATCGTTTCTAAACAAAACTATTTGTTTTAATTGTGGGCAACCCTCCGATATAAATACGCTGGACAATCTTCCGAGGTGAATTTGTTGGGTAACTCTCCGAAACAATTCATGGGCCCCTCCGACATGAATTGTTGGACAATTTTCCCAACACAATTCTTTGGACAACTTTCCGATAAAATTATTATTTTTAATAATTTACAAAGAATTGGGCCGTTTCGGGACAACCTCCGATTTTATTTGTCATGCACTCACACCTACCATTCTAGGGTGCCCTGATGCATATGAAATGCATTATGCCATTTCCAAACAATTCATGTTAATATATATATCAAGCATGTATATATTAACAAAATTCACATACTAACCACATGTTATTTATTCATAGCAATAACATCAAAATTGCATTTCATTAATGGCTAATAAACAATTTAAGCAATATTATGCAAACAACACTCATGGACAATTTCAGTCCAACCATCAACCCGAACTATTTTAACAGCCTTCCAACAAAGACGTGGGTCGCCTATGGACCCCCTCATCAAGCATCACCTAATTTCTTTGGAACCGAAATCAATGGCCATTTCCGGCCTCACGACACCCATAACCACAATTTGCATGTTATTCAAATATCGCCATAACACACAAATATAACACACATATATAAGGCGTACACAAGGACCATTTTCGCATGAGATCGGGTCCCGATCTGCCCAAATGGGTCCCGGCCAAGATGCATCCCACTTGGGATCGACCAAACTACCACTACTACTTCATGCCATCTAAACCATTTTAATGGTTCTAAGCTTAAATAAACCGAGTAGAGAAGACCTCTCACCTCTGGAGTTGTCGAACTCCACAAAAATTGTGCCCACGCGTTTCTCGCAAATGTAGAAGTTACCGCTTTCTCATTGCTTTTAACCGACGGTCTGACATCGGAATATTTTATAGCGTGGAGCCTCTCTCTCAAAACTCATTCTCTTTCCTTTCTCTCTCTAAAAATCCTCTCTTTTCCCCCCACTCAAACTACAGGCCAAGTCGCATGCCAGAAGACTTCGCCGATGTCACTACCATCGGGCTCCATAGATTACACCTTATCCTCTGACCATCATTTTGATTTCCATCCAATTAGAGATGCCATATGTCCAATGGCCCCACTTGGCCTCCTAGTTTGACTAATTCCGCACCGACACATGGCACAATCGTGGTTTCACCACCATGCCAAGTGTCCCGCACCCTTCTCGATGCTCGAAAACGTGAAATCTCGACCGGCCTCTAATTCGATCGAATTCGACTCGTAAATAGATTTGCGGAGACACCTAACCTGCGTCCGTTTCACATTCAAGATCTAAAATCTTGATTTTGACCGAAATTACCATTTTACCATTTCTCAGAAAATTAAAATTTTCACGGGTTTTACAACCAAAGGCTTAAATTTATATTCGCGTTGTTTCAAGAACACGCCACCCGCATGGGAGTGTTAGAGCCTAGACTCTTGTTTTAGGAGTTTTACTCTTCCATGTATTTTGTATGAAAGCCTATGTTTTTCATTATTACATGCACATTTTGATGTTTACCATCGTCTTATGATTTTGGCGCCATTTCGACTGCATTTAATGACAAAATTACGTTTTTTTTTTCTATTGAATCAATATTCTTATAATTGTAATGCTTATAGATTAGCAAAGCCGCTTGATTATGTATGACGGCGATCCTCTCTGCATTAATTGTACATGATTACTGGTGGCTATGTAAGTCTTTTCGTGGAAGCATTCGAAAGGCGATTTTGATTAAGAGCACTCGATTATGTACAATTTGTATATCCTCTCGCATGTTAATTGTATATGATCGTTATGTCTATAAATTTATCGAGAAAGCGCATTCGGAAGCAGTGATTATGTTGTTCAAGTGGAAGAATGTTAAATTAATTTATTAATTATGGACTAAGCATAATCATATTACAATTTTAATTATGAAGTTGTGCATGTTAATTATAGGTCATTTATGGGATGGTTTAATATTAGCTAGCTATGAACCCATGGTTCTATCTTCTCACTTGCTTTGGTAAGCTCATTTGACCAAAACCCAATTGTTCCCTTGTGATATATATATATATATAAAGTAAATAGAGCCTTATAATTTCATAAAGGTTTTGTAGAACACACTTGGGGAGAAAGAAATAATCATTTTCAACCCTAGTTTTTCTTTGATCTCAACCTATTGCATTTAGGAGGCAAATAACACCAATAATTATGGATCCATACTAAGTATATTTTTCTACCCAAGAAAATAATATGTTTTTGTTCAATTAAATTATTATTTTGTAATGTATTTATTGAGTATTTTGATTATTGATCAATTGTTTTTTAGCTCAATAAATATTTTTGATTTTACAAAATAATTTTTAACATCTCATTGACGTGGAGAAACGTCCCACAGTCATGATTGACAGCCTAAAAAATTGAAGAAAATAATTAACAGAAAAGTTCAATTGCAAAACTAGGCTCACAACCGAGTCTTGATCCAAACATTATTGATCTAAAGATTGTTTCCTAAGGGAAAAATGGAATATTTATACTAATTACATCATCGGCCATGGGACAAATCCTAATTATCCTAACAATCACGATAAAATTACTAAAAATACGAAGAAAAAAAAAATGAAAATGCCCAAGGCTGGTATAGAATGTGCGTGCATTGAAGAAACCCGAATAAGCCATGTGGAAAACTCACACAAAGTGCGAATCACTGTAGCCAAAACTATTTGTCCAAATTCACACAACTCAAGCGAAAACTAAAAGAAAGCAAGCGAATTTTGACATAGTCACCAGATTGCTTCCATTTGCTTCCAAAGTCAAGTCTTATAATTCATAAAGTCAATATCCCTTTTGCAGCATAGAAAGTTTTGGAACAATCCAAAGATTCCAAAATCATCAATAACTACTGCCAGAGGCCAACAACATACAATTGAGTAAATGAGATAATCACCTCTCAAACGGCATACAAGGCGAATGAAGCCTGTAATTACATTTTGAGCAAAGTTATCAAAACCACTATGTTTTTAGTATTCATTATTATTTGGTGCAAATATTATATTGATGTGGTATCAAATGCTTAATAATTTGAAGGTTTTGTAAAAGAACCATTACTTTGGTTAGAGAGAACAAGTACAATACAATACAATATAGTTACAATATAAAGCATTAACATTATGATATATAACAATAAAATCGAATAACAAAATATTAAACCATTTATTATTGAATTGATATTTATAAGTATCATACTCAGGTAGTACGGCGTTTCTGATAGCTGAGAAAGGTGCCAAGGAGAGAATGTAATGGGCTTCTGTAAAGGCAGGACGAGGCCCATGCGGGCCGCAGGTTGGCAGCACATACGATGAGGTTTTAGCGCCTAAGGCGAAAGATAAAAGGATAGACACTGGGAGACAAGATATTATACTTGGGAGGAGGAGTCAGAGCTTTGGTCAAGTAATCCGCGGACCATGAAGGGTTCCTCGACACCTTGCATAAACTGCTTAAAGCCAGAGTTGCTCTAAGAAACTAGTTAGCATAGCGCATGATAGAAGGGCATAGTCCCTCAATAGGAAGGGCCGATGACTAGTGCGCGAGATATGTCGCTTATATGTCGATGAGACCCGTGGTGGCATGATATCGATGAATAGACGGGGACACCTTGAGGGGCATAGGAACTAGGAGAGATGAGTTCCTACTTACAAATACAATAAGCATTACAAGGATGATGAGTGTCAGAGGGGTTAGAGCCTTAGTACTAGAAAGTGGAACCAGGCACTAAGCAAGTGGTGCCTCGAGACTTGGATCATAGGGGAGGCATCACACCTTAGCATAAGCCTTGGTCGAGCACAACGCAGGAGCAACGCACAAGCACAAAGGCCTAAGAGTAGGCTTGTCGAAAGGAGCTCTGTTGGAGACGCACTTGGGGAGGCAAGTGGCGAGCATAGAGCATGAGTGACGCACTAGCATAGGGGCTTAAGCATGAGCATGCTGAATGGTAGTTGCGAGAGGGACCCTTGTCAGTAGGTGGCTTAACAAGTCGCTTTCACACGATGCTCACAACGTGCACACTGGGAAGCAAAGTGATAGACCTAAGAGGCATGTAAGGTAAGAGTCGTAGAGCACGAGTAAGTGATGAGCGCAACTGAAAGCAACCTAGAGAGGCCATGCATTAGTGTCGAAAGAGGTATCAGGAAGTAAAGGTGGCTCGCAAGAGTGTGTGTGAGCGAAGGGATTGTAAGATCTAGGCATTCGACATTGATGGAGTGACTATAACAATCTTATGTTAGGGGATCAAAAGTGAGAAGGCTGGTCTAGCTTGGGCAATTTACAAACTAGCTCGGGGCCGTGACGCTTGTTGCGCCTCCCACCCGACTCGAGATCCATTAATCGATCACTGTGACGAAACACTAAATCCATTTATCTCCAAAACAACATTTCAAATGAATACGAAGGTATGCATTTCACATCCATTTAATCGATATTATATATGTGAATATGATATCACTACTTATTCACATTCATTATTATAAGAAGTACGCATTATATCTTTCTAGAGCCTATAACTATACTTTTAGTACACATTTATACAAAACGACATTTCCATGCCCTTTTCCAAATCATTTTACAAAACATTCGTCAAAATTCACTCTGTTCTTGAAAATCCAAATGTAAA
The DNA here is from genome assembly GCA_016808115.1 of Tetrastigma voinierianum. NCBI lineage: Eukaryota > Viridiplantae > Streptophyta > Magnoliopsida > Vitales > Vitaceae > Tetrastigma > Tetrastigma voinierianum. The sequence goes on from JAEQBH010009137.1 coordinate 109,000, forward strand.
GTATATCTGCTGATAAAAAAAAATTAAAAATATAATCTTCTTATAAAGATATTTACATCTTTGGATTTCACACAAAGTAGTCACATGATATCAGCTTAGTCTGCTGGTATACATGAGACTTTATATTTACTTATACTCTACACGATCTGAATGATGACTCTGTGCCAGGTGGTCTCGCTTTTGCCACTATCTACTCCTGCAGACTGCGTGTGAAAGTAAATAACTCGCTAAGCATTTTCATGCTTTATGGTTCTTGCATTTAGCTCCTCATTTCAAACAATTATACCACATCTATATACATAACAATTAACTTTGCTATATGCATCACTTAATCATCCTCAAACATTCAACATATTTTTCCAAACATACTACTCATGTGATCCATGCACATTATAAATATACAATTTTATAGTAGTTTAACATACTTTCATTTTGTCTCAAATATAGAAATACAATAATTCTCATCTTTCATGCTCCCATGTTTTATTATTCTTGTCACAATTCAATTCACACAATCCACACGATTATTAATCATTTTGCCCTTAAACGAATCTAATCGAAACTTTTGATGCGTAGGATAACCTTAATCACTAGAACTACCCCGCTGGGCCTGCGTTTTTTCTTTCCAGATAAAACATTTAATAATCAAGATTGCCTACTGGCTACTGAGAGGTTATTTTACATTTGCATTTTTTAAAGCTGCCACCACGATACTCGTCACATAGATCTAAGATGTCACTATAAATCATGCCTGCCCGCCGCACTACATTAACGCCTATTGGTATACCAATCTATCCTAACTCGAACATGACTGCTAAACTTTATGGGCATTAATAATTAGTCATTTACAATACCATTTTCACATTTCCACGATACAATTAACATACTGACAGAGCCCGCCAACATAATGCGTGAATCTCGCCATGTTCGACACTACATACCATTTATAAATCAATTAACTAACACTCAAACAAATTCATTTTTGGTTCAAATAGAAGCACACATATACAAATGTTTGACAAACATTTCGCATTTAACTAGTTCAAAACCAAAAACGAGAATCTGTAACAACATTCCGCATTTGTTTGACAAACAAACACAAAACTTGAAACAAGAAGAGAAGTATGAAGAACAAACCAAAAGATTGTCGATTCTCGACTCATTCCTTATATCACTCGCCTTAACTCAAGTTTCTACCACCTGTCTCCTAATCCATTACAATTACGCCACAATCAGAGAACAAATAAAGAAAATCAAGACATGTTAAGAGCCAAGTTAGGGCTGATTTATACCCAATACACCTTCACTTGTAAAATTTTCTGGAAGAAAATGAGCCATATTTTTCCCAAACTTCCTTCAAGAAAATAATAGTTTTATGAGTCTATTTTCAGTAGAAATTGGAATCATCCAATTCGGAGTACCGAAACTCAAGATATGTCCTAAATAGCGCTTCACTTTGACGAATTTATGGGTCCAATTTAAAATCTAAATTTGAATACACTTATTTTAAGAAAATATATTCTCCTAGAAGTCTAGTTTACCTAGAAATCAACCACACTCAATTTGGATGAGTGAAACTCAACTTATGGCCTAAATACCAAACTCCGTAATTAACACAGAATCGAATTCGCCCAAAAAACAGAGCTCACTTCGACGAATTCTCGTCTATCAAGGCCTAAATTTGAATACACTTATTTCAAGGAAATTTGTTATCCTAGAAGTCTAGTTTTCCCAAAAATTTTAATCACTCAATTTTGATTAGTAATGGCCAAGTTATGACAAAAACAAAAACATGGGTTTGGAAAATTTTTGACAGTATCTCCCCTAAAACCCCAACATTTCCTTTATACAAAAATTCCTCAAAATCAATCATAATAAAACTTGAACTTTAACTCAAACATATATATACTGAATTATGGTTATACCAATCCAATCACAATCAAAAAGGGAGTTAGGAGGGTTCCTAACAAGCAAATTGGTGAATCCATACCCAAACTTAGACAAGTATCCATACCTTATTTTTTTTTAATACTCCTCTAGCTTTCCTTCTTCCTTTCTCTTCAAGAACAAGTTGAGTCCAAAGATGGTTTCTCCCTCCTCTCTCAACCGTAGCCCTAGCTCCTCTTTACCTAAAATGAGAAAAATGATCTCATTTCTAATATACCAAATTTTTGTTTTATTTCTATCTTTATAAGGCCTTGTTTGGGCCTTCGGCTTTTTTTTTTTCATTTTTGCATTAAAACCCTTCATTTCTATTTCATTTGCATAACAACTTATCACCTTTCTACTTTCACATATACCCTTCTTCATTTATGACCTTTGGGTCCTCATTTTGACATTTTACCAATTTAACCTTGACTCTTGTATTAATCTTGCTGATTTTTAATCCTGTGTTATACCCTAAATATATCATTAAACTACTAGGGCTTAATTTAAAAGTACTAATCCACTCATGCGAATTTACTTAAAACCTCTATTGTTATCACTTAAAGCCAATCAAATAAAAAATAAATAAAATAAAAATTTATAATAGCATATAATACTATAAGGTAAAATAATAAGACAAGAAGGTTATTTTTTGGGATGTTACGAAGGCCGCATTACATAGCTGCTTATGCCCTATATGTGATAGTTGGTATCGCCAAAAGGCCTGCTGAAGAAGCCACGATTAACTTCAAGAGTAAAATAGAAGTAGAGAAATCGCATGATTCTTCTGGCCTGGCCGAGGCCTCCAAGAGTGAGCCTGCCACGTAAGATGAGTTGAAGATGCTGAGACAAGGTTTAAGAGGAACCTAGTGATTACATGGAATATTATAGTGTAGATGGTCCTTAGACCAAGACAAAGGGAAAAGTTGCTGCTATATACGAAGACATGATCAAAAGGAAGAGTTTCCTTGCTACATGATCAAGAAGTAAGCAAAGGACGAGTTGCCTTGTTATAGGTTACATACATCAAGGGTAGAGTAGATACGATATTAAGAAAGTTAAGATAGAGATAGTCATAATTCTTTGTAACACTCGAAATATACCCTAGTCATTTTCAATGTTTAGGGTATTTTGCAGGTATAATTTGAATTTTTCTTAATTTAAAATGCAAAACGTGAAATCTGATAAACCCGGGAATAAGCAAGGGTAATTTTGTAATTTGTCAAAATGGGATATAAATGTCATAAGATTATAAGATTTTATGCCAAAGTGGAATATTATCAATCGTGAGCAAATAGAGAGAGATGAAGGACCAAAGTTCTGGCCAAAAAGGAAACAAGTCAAATTAATGCATTATTGATCGTCAAATACGGCCTTATGAAATGAGACCAAATAAGACCAATTTTTGGTCTCTCATTTGGCTTTTTTTTTTTGGGAGCAAAACGTGAAGAAGAGAGTGAGAATATAAGAAGAGTAAGAAGAAAGAAGGAAGAGGAAAGGTATGAACTAGGATTTTGTATGAAAACTAGAGGTTATGTTTGGATTTATGACTTCTTTGAAAACATGTACGTTATGATGTTTGTATGGATATTAGTGGTTCCATTCCTAGGGTTTAGTTAAGAATGCATCCTAACCCTAGATGTCTTGAAAGTCGTTGGTAACACCTGTCATTTGTATAAGATGGTGGTGCATAGATTGCATGGATTCTCGTTTATGGTCTTCTGAGACATGTTCAGGTGTTAGGAATTTGACGTAACTTACAAGTGATTAAGTTTGGATTTGGAAAAACCCTAATTCTTCTCTATGTTTGGTTTTGCTTGCTAGAACCCGTTTGGGAGTTATTCGATGTCTGGGAGTACTTAAGAGTTTTGCTCTGATTTCAAAAAAGAAACAGATCTAAAAACTGGACAAGATCGAGGGTCCTTGTCGCGATTTAGCGGACTCGCGAATGGCGCGTTTCGACGCTAAGAAGGGCCGAAGCCGGGAACAATGGCCCCAGATGTCCCAAATACTGGGGTCTGTTGACAACCCGTCAACCCACTGAAAATCTCACGTTCCGCGTCATGAGACCCATACATGAGTAAAAATTGGCTACTGGGCCCATACATCAATACTCACCAAAAAATCTAACCAACTATATTGCAATAGTTCAAGAGTTGATCACATCAGTCATAATACAAAACATATATTAAAATTCAGGAATCCTAATACATGTTTTACAGCAATAATCAATCAAAGCCACAATCCGACTTTTCTTTCTCAAAGCGACTTCTAATGGCGCCGTCTTCCCGAACTCTCCCCGTCTGAAATAATGATCTCTTCGACAGTACGAGCAATGCCCAAAAGAGTGATAATCTCCTACATGGGTTACTCCCACTCATGCACATGCAATGACTAACATAAACACATTCAAGCAAATACATGATCCTACTTGAATGTCTACATGATATGGATGAGAATGACTCACCCTTCCCACCTCGAGCCCTCACGACTTCACACATGCCTGCCAAATGTGAGAAAACACCGCTTTCAAAACAAAAAATTCTTTGCTCGAAACATACTACCGAAGCCTAAATTTTTATCGACAACCCCTCCAAGATGAATTGCTGAGAAATTTTTTTGAAACAGTCATGGGTCAGCCTTCAAGATGAACTGTTGGACAACTCTCCAAGGAAATTCTTCGGAAAATCTTCCCTTGAAATTCCTTTCACAACCATTTTTCGTTTTTTATTTTCTTTCATGTCATGCACTCACACCTATTATTCTAAGTTGCCCCGGTGCATATGAAATGCATTATGTCATTTCCAAACAATTCATGCTAATATATTTTACATGCATATATTAACAAAATTTAACTCACATACCTCATGTTATTCAATTCATAGCAATAACATCAAAATTAGTTCACATGGGCTAATAACAATCCAATTCCAATGGCTCACACACAATTATATTTTTTTATAATTCAACAACATGTTAACACATTTAATTATATGCATTAACAATTTATTTCCACTCATATCTCGAGCCATTCATTTTGCCAATAGTATGCAAAAACACATGGACATTCTCACTAATCACAAGCAAACCAGATCATTTTAGTCAGCTTCCCAAATCAACAATGGGCTTTTCGTGGGCAACCCTCTCACCTAGCATTGGTTCGAAATCCATGGCCATTTCCGGCCCAACAACACCCAAACCATAATTTAACACACAATTATAACACAAGGGGGACCCATTCTGCATTGATCAACCGATACCCAAAACGGGTCCTAAAATTCAACACCCACCCCAAGTTCGGGATCACCAAACGGCCATTCATGGCCTCAAATCAACCAAACCATTTACAAGGCTCTTAAACCGAACAACAACCGGAAGAGAGAAGACCCCATCGCACGCAATGCCACGGTAGTTAAATGTCTTCTTGTCTCCCCTCACTTGCCAATTGGGCTGCCATCATTGGCTCATTATCTTTATCCATTTCATCCACCCACCTCGATTTTCCTCCACCAGAGATGCCACATGTCCACACGGGCCCCACACTGAGCTCAGCTGACTATTTCGCTCGATGCGCAGACCGCGAGCCACCCAAATGTGCCAAATGTCCCTCATTACCTGCTGCTCAAAACGCAAATTCGACTATCTCGCATCCGACAAATTCAACGTGGTAAATTTAGATTTCAGAGACGACCCCAATGGTGAAGTCCATTTCATCATCCGAGATCTAGAAAAACGATTTTGACCGAAATTACCGCCTCATTCCTTTTCATAAAATTCGATTTTCAAGCCACAGCCCTACGTTCGCGCAGTCGGGTTAATTGCTCACAACATGAAAAAACAAGTTGTGTTTTCTGCTTTTGTTTTGTTATTCCGCTGCCCGAGACTCATCTATTGGACTAATGAGGACCTTATAAATGTATGAAAGGGTCCATACATGTTTGTAAGGTAAAGTAAAGGAAAAATTATACCGTACCTTGCCGCCGAGGCGAAGAGAACACCCTTATAATAAGATAGTAAGTTCCTAAATACATATAATTGTAGGAATGATTAAGACCGTATATCAATGACATGGCACTCCCTAAGCACGTGGCAAAGTATAAGCTAATCAGGCGTTTCTAAGACTCGCTGTTGCCACAAAGATTCTCGTTACGCGAGTTACATGTTCTCGGGATAAGCGCCTAAGATCCCGCCAGTGCCACTAAGACTTGCTACGCCTGGCACAGTACTGGGTGCACTTATAAGCATTCTGTTAGGGCTCGATCACTGCCTACATTCCCGCTTAGTAGTTACGAATCCTCAAGATCGCATCAGACCTCGGAAGACTTATCAGGTCGTGGTCCTACTCATTTCCTACGACTACCCAGTGAATCCAACAATTAAGTACGACAATTTGAATGACAAATAAGAGCAGTTGTGTATATCATTTCATTTATGACCTACCCGGCACTTTTGTATAAGTGTAAGCTCTATGGCACCTACGGGTACCCCTGTACAAGTATAAGTCTGCTAAAAGTATAAGTGTAAGCTCTGTAACTCCTAATGAGATCCGAATACAATTTTGCTATAAGCACAAGTATATATCCATGAGACCCGAATAAAGTATAAGTCCGTTATAAGTGCAAGTAGGCATATAAGTTTATTATAATGACCATGATAAATTTAATATCCAAGCATCGTACATTTGTTACCAAGTATATGCTTACTATAAATGAGTAATAATGCACGTATATATATAAGTTATATGTTCCCACTAAGCGTGAAAACTTAGCAATGATTTTTAATCCTCGTAGATGAGGAGGACGCTCATGATCTTCCGACACTACTGGCCAAAGACACTAGTAGGGTTCACCACGTGAGGTTATGCGCTTTGAATATGTAAATGTAAATGTACACAAGAAAAGGCGCAAATCGGACTCATATCGTATGTATTGATATTTGTGAACACCACTACTGGGTGGTAGTTTTATTTTTGCATCATCGGGATATGATATTTTGATTCGCTATAAGACTTCGCCCACCAACCTAAAAGAGCAAGCAGTAGTCCTAGTTCTGCCCAGGCCCTTCACACAGTGGATCTGGGGCGTGACATACTTAGCTACGCAGATAAGAGCAAAGAGATGAAAAACTACAATGATACAAAATAAGAGTGGGTGAGTATCCACTTACAAAGTTCTAGTGAATCATTGGATACGTCAGACACTAGGAGGAAAAAGCGTGATACACTATGTTATGCCCTCAAGACAAGAGTAGTTGAGAGATATGTAAATGGGAACGAAGTATGGAGTCCTATGGTGCATGATTAAACAAGAGATCTGGCTTGATGTAAGAGATAAAGCGGAGACTAAGAGTTCATACGGATACACACAAAACAGCAATGAAAGCAGTTCCTCGAAGATTGAGAAGAGGATGTGACCTGCAAATCATAAGCGACACAAAGATTGAAGCTTCACTTTGACACTTGTTTCATTGGGCCTATAGAGGTATGAGAAGCAAGTTGATGGAAAGGGTGCTAAGAGATGTGGTTTGTATTAGGATGTTTGTTTGTGATGATAATCAATGACAGTTTCACTTGAAAAGCACTAGAAGGTCAAGTTTTAAGGATTGAAAGCTATTTGAGGGTAGGATCTTCAAAGGGGAGGTCTGAACTACTATGGAGGACATAGTAGAGATGTCTGAGCTGGATTCGTGTTTGAGTGAGCTTCTCTAGATTGGGTGCATGGTGATAGAGGATGAGAGGCACTCACTCCATGTGCTGGGTGGGGATGTTATGCTTTGATGAAGAGTCAGAACAATCAAGGATGCATAATAAGCTTTGAATTCTATGTTGGGGATCGTAGGGGGAATCCTAAGGGAGAGAGGCAAGAGAAACAGTCCCTCCCAGAGTAGTCATTTGATGGTACGAGAGTCTTTGAAGAATCTCAAGTAGAAGAGTTCTATCATAGAACAAATGAAGGAGTTCGACATTTGATAGTAGAACGTGTTTAAGGCAGACAGATTGTTGAACTTCGAATGTAGCCTACAAGGGCATAGACGGTTAACAAAGGCCTCGCAAGTGAACGACGCTACCAGCTAATAAGAGTCAATTATGTTTGGTGGGATTTTGTAGGAAGAGCCCGAGAGAAATCAGACAATTCTAAGAGAGTTGAGAATCTCTAAGTCCTTCAAGAGGAATGGAGGTAAGGGTGAAAGAAGTCGGGATCAGCCCAAACTTAAGTGGGGGAGAAGATGACTTCCCCCTTAGAGGACAAGGCCATCAGGAAGCTTCATATGGGAGCACATGGAGTTAGAGGATGTCTATAGAAGAAGACCTCGAATTAGCCCTTTTGGTTTAGATTTCCCTAAGAAGAGGTGAACCATCGTGATTCTTTATGGGATCAAGAATTGAAAAGTCTTATAAGAAAAGCCTTGAAGTGATCATAATTAAATGGGGTAGGGTAAGAGACCTCATTGATGGTGAGTGGATAATGATCTTAGTGTCGTGTTGGATTACTATAGAGAGAAGAGATCAACAGAACCACAAGGGAAGTGGTGAACATTCGTGTGATAAGAATGTTCATGGAATTTTGGTCGTTAAAATATACAACTCCCCTATATATGTGAGAAATTGTGGAAGCCTTGCGGTAGACTAAAGTTACAACAAGGAGGACCTAAGAGTGTGGGTGTACCTTTGGATCTTTGGATGTCGTTGATACTTAGTAAGAGGGAATGCATGCTAGAAGTCGAACAGCTCAAGAGATGTCGCACTACTCTCATGAGTCATTAGAGTGGCAAGAATTATGAGACCACGTTTGTTGATTTTCGTACATCTCGCCAATGGAGGCCGCTGAAGACATGGGCAGAGTTAGCCAGGTGGAGATAACAAACAAGAGGCGACACATGTTGCCTTACACATGGAGTGTGTGAGCAGGTAGTCTTCAAGCAAGCTAAGAAGCTTGGTGAAGAAGATTTTTCCAAGATCTGGTTAGTGGGGCATCGCTGCCTAGTAGAGCAAAGAGGAGTGTTATTAGGAGGGTGGAAGTATGTGCGAAATGGAGCATTACGTTCTAGATGCTTTTGGAATATAGCATAGCATGAGTTGCTGTGTTCAAATCTCCTTTATTGAATGTCCCCCTAGGTTTAGTGGTATCAACATAAACCTTAGTGGATTAAAATGAGTGGAAACAAGAAGACTTCAAGGGG